>BLSH010333321.1:931280-946158 GCA_018402905.1 Glandirana rugosa | reverse complement strand
TGGCCGACTACATGCTGCAGTGCCTGCGCAACAACAGCCGAGTTTCCCACATTGTAACGTGTGCCGATTACTGGGTGGCCACCCTGCTTGATCCCCATTACAAGGACAACGTGCCATCCTTAATTCCCTCACTGGAGCGCGATCGGAAGATGCGCGACTACCAGTGCACCCTGGTAGATGCGCTGCTGAGGGCATGACACCGGGGGCTCAGTGGAAGCACAATGTGAAAGCAGAGGAGGAGGAGGAAGAGGCCGCCAATGCAGCTGTGGCACCGACAGCACCTCAGAAGGCAGGGTTAGCATGGCCGAAATGTGGCAAAGCTTTGTCAGCAGCCCGCCACAACAAACTGCACCACCAGGAAATAGACAACGTCTTAGCAGGAGGCAGCATTTCAGCAACATGGTGGAAGAGTATGTGTGCAAATGCCTACACGTACTGACTGATGGGTCTGCCCCATTCAACTTCTGGGTCTCCAAATTGGCCACATGGCCTGAACTTGCCCTTTATGCCTTGGAGGTGCTGGCCTGCCCTGCAGCCAGTGTATTGTCTGAACGTGTGTTTAGCATGGCAGGGGTCGTTATCACAAACAAGTGCAGCCGCCTGTCCACAGCCAACGTGGACAAGCTAACCTTTATTAAAATGAACCAGGCATGGATCCCACAAGACTTGTCTGTACCTTGCTCAGAATAGACATTTAGACCGGACTCACACAGCCATTCGTATACTTGTTTTTTGAATATGCCTCAATATTTTGGGGGCTACCCCATTTATAAACAAAAAAACAAAAAAAAAAACAGTGTTGGCTACCTCCTCCTATTCCTCCACCACTGCCACTTCCACCTACACTGCCACGGTCACAGTCTAGTCAACCTCTAGGCTCCTACTCCACATCCACCCCCCCATTCCCTTTTTCTATTTGATTTTAATTTATTTCCCTATCCCCATTTTTTTGTAGGGCACTTGCCCTACTCTTACCCCATTTTACTTCCTTTTGCAGTCCTCTAGCACTTGCCAGGGCTTTTTTACAGCCATTTTTTGTGCTGAAAAGTTCAGGTAACCATTGACTTCAATGGGGTTCGGGGTCCGGGATAAAGTTCGGGTCGAGTTTAGTGCCGAACCCGGACTTTTTCCCGAAGTTCGGCTGAACCCATCGAACCCGAACATCCGGGGGTTCAATCAACTCTATTCACTAGTCGACTGAAATTGGAAAAAAATGATTTCTAGGACAAGATTGTGATGCTTTGCCAGCTCCTGGCTTACACCTGCGACAATCAAAAACAGTGTCCAAGAAGTGGTAGATTCATATTCCCAAAGACTGATTACTGCCACTACTGCCGACAAAATGTTCAAAAAGTTTCTTGGTCCTGTGCCAATTCTAAACATGGCAAACACCCAAACTGAAAGTGACAGCCAGTCACCGTAAATCTAAAATGTCTCTGGTGCTACGGACCGATTGGTATAATGGAAGTATATGGCAGCAAGGTCAATTTACTCTAATCGGCCCTTATGCTGAACTATCGACATGAGTGTTTGCATGGACTCCACCTTGAACCTTTTGTTGTGTATGTACCCATTTGATTATTTTCAAACCCAGAGAGTAGGGAAAGCTCCTGATGTCTTGGGTACTAGAAAGAATGGAGAAAACTCCCCAGATCTGTGCCATTGGTGGCACCAGCACTATGGACCTGTTGCAGTATAATTCTTATACATGATCTTGCAGTAATTCTTTCTTCTTGAGATGTGGTGGTCCTGAATGAAAGGATTTAGTGATCGTACTCCCAGCTAACTGTCTTTGATGTTTGTCGCCCAAACCCTCCAAAAAGGAGGCTATCCTGGCTCCCTCTGGAAGACACTGGTTGTGCCCACCTTCAAAGACTTTCCACATGTCTAGCAACCTGCTCTGGGTTTTGATTCCATGTAAACAAGAAGTTTGAGTGCCCTTCACCATGATCTGGTAAATTTCAGCCTGGCCTATAAGATTTGGCCTCCTGGGCGTGGCCGGCACATGAGCTCAATCCAAGAACCCTGATCCCAGCGGCATTCAGCGGCCCAGAGCACTGCATTATACCCGGTTTGAGCGGAGATTGTATTCTGAACCTAGAGGGATGAATGTCACTAAAGAGAAAGGAGGAGAGGAGGCCGAACAAACTGATGGTCTGCATGTACCAGCCTCGGAGCGATCAAGATGGCACCACAGCGGGCTTGATTTTAACAGAGCCGGGATCGGCTCCACAAGCAGCGCAAAGATCAGCGGCGGAGCGGAACGTTCATAACACAGCACAGAACGAAGGGAACTCTTCACTATCCCCACCAGGTACACCAGTCTCTGCAAGTCCCGCAAAGGCAAAAATGCGCCTAGACAATACAGCAGCAAGCGTGGAGGTAAGCCAAGTACCATATTTTATCCCCACTTCGCCTGACCAACCCACTGCACCAGACTCAATTGTGACCTTCCCTACCATGGGGCAACCAGTGTTAGACAACACACTCAAAGACATGTGTCTAAGAAGCTCCATCCAAGCGGACATGTTAACAATAATGCATAGAGTACACCAGGATATGGATGTGCTGGATCGCAAGGTCACGCATATGGAGACAAATATTAGAGATATTACGCACATAGTTAATGATATCATTGATGCACAGGAGGACCAATACCAGGACACCAAATGGTTAAAGGATAAAATAGCAGATATTGAGGATAGGTCCAGAAGGAACAATGTTAAGCTACGTGGAGTTCCTGAAACAATCCAGCCGACGGACCTGTCCTCATATGCTAGAGGCCTGATTAAAACCCTCCTACCAGACACCAAAAATATTGAACAGACTCCCCAAGCCGTCCTTCCTCCCAGATTCAGTCCCCAGGGATGTGATACTTCAAATTCATTTTTATCACATCAAAGAACAACTGATGCAAAAGGCAAAAGCTCTTGAATCCCTCCCAGACCCATAGAGTCAGCTCCGAATCTATGCGGACCTCTCACAGCATACTCTCACCCGCAGAAGACAGCTCAACATTATCACTAAGACCCTCCGGAACAATCATATGCAATAGCAATGGATTGCTCCCTCAAAAATCTCCATTGTTTACAATGGTATCAAACATGTGATCTCCTCCATACAAGATGGTTTACAACGATTACAGGAATGGGGAATAATACCAGATCCACAAGATAAATCGGCGATGGACCTCGGCAACACAGACTCCACGCACCAGCAACCAAAGGCCGGCTAAGCACCGCTAACTTAATAACCTTGGGCATGTTCAGCCACTAAATGGGTCAACTGGACGTTTGTCCATAAGAACTTATACCTACCCCCAACCCGAATTCCGCTGCACTTACTGTGCAAGACTGCAGGAATTATTCTGTTTGATTTTGTTTCTTTTTTTTGTTTCGGATCATTTTTGATCCCGCTCATGCTCCCAGTTTTCAGAGCTCTATTATTCCTCAAAGGACAGGTTGTTTACCCACGTTCTCATTGGACTTAAAATAACAGTGAACTGAATATTCCACATCGGACTAGTATCAGCAACTAACGTAGTGACCGGCTAGACCTGCTTTCGATCATATCAACAAATAAGCTCTTGTACCTCCCCAATACCAAACAATGGTAAAAATATTGTCTCTAAATGCAAACGGCCTGAATCATCCTTCTAAATGTGCTTCCTTATGGAAGCTAGCAGCACAGACCAACTGCGAAATCCTCAGTGTACAAGAAACACACTTTTGCAAGGATAAACCGCCTAAATGCACCTCTCAGGACTACCCCACCATATTTACAGCCAATGCACCTCAGAAGAAAAGGGGGGTACAGTTAGCTTTTAAAGACTCCCTGTCTTTCCAAGTCTAAACCTGCCTAAGTGATCAGAATGGCTGCTACTTGATAGTAACAGGTAAAATCAACCAAGAATGGTACACTATAATAACCATCTACATGCCCAATACTCATCAACTACAGTTTATACGCAAAGTACATAAAAAGGTGAATAAAATACAAAAAGGTGCAGTGATCTGGTGTGGAGATTTCAATACCACTCTGGACCCAGCACTAGACTCAACAAATACATCCACCCACAGAAGACCAGCTCTCAATCCATTATTGCACAAGTTAGAACTGCACGACGTTTGGAGATGCCAGCATGTAGAAGAAAAAGACTTCACGTTCCTGTCAACCCGCTTCAATACCTATTCCTGAATAGACCTATTATTAATTGACCAATGAACCCTCTAAAGAGTATCATCTTCACAGATTTTAATGGCTACCTGAACTGACCACTCACCCGTTAGTATGACTATCGAGAACCAATCCAGCCTGCATCCTCCCTCTATGTGGAAAATGAACTCGCACCTTCTACAAAATGAAGACTTTGCAGCATCTTTATCGGACAATCTAAACACTTTCTTCATAGAGAATGTCGGCTCTGTCAAGAACTTTCACACCATTTGGGCATCACACAAGGCCTTTGTCAGAGGCATCTTCATCCAGAGAAGTATCAGGGACAAAAGGCAGAGGAGGCAGCAGATTACTAAACTGCTTCATGACATTCAACAAGCAGACAACAGAAATAAACAGAACCCATCTGATCATCTAAAATCAAAAATCGTCCAATTATGAATGGAGCTCAGGACTCTGTTGCTAGATAGCTTTGATAAATCTCAACAGAAATTTAAAATGCAAGCCAATGCATGCAACAACAAACCAGGCAAAACCATGGCTCACCTTATGAAAGGTCCTAGGATTAAAACACGTATCCCCTATCTGATAAATGGCACCACTAAACAAAAAATATATAACCCTCAGGAAGTAGCTAATTCAGTGATTATTTTCAATCACTCTATAACCTCAATGAAGACAGTAATACGCCCCAACCTAACCTTGAAAACATCCAGTCGTTCTTAGACTCGATAAATTTACCCAAATTGATCACAGAACAATTATCAGCCCTCAATACAACCATATTAGCCCTATATTCAAATCCCTCAGCCCAAGTATTCTGTTCATCCATGTTATCCAAACCCTTTAGCATAACTAACTGGACTAGACAAGGTTGCCCTCTTTCCCCCCTCATTTTCAATTGAGCAATAGAGCCACTAGCTAAAAAATTTTATTCCACACCTGATATCACCGGACTTCAAATTGATAAAAGATGACATCATACTCACCTTCACCAACCCGGCAATCTCCCTGTCGTCGGCTAATAGTCTACTAGAATGGTTCAGTTCCATATCATATTATAAAGTTAATACAACAAAATCGCACATACTGCCTCTAGGAATACCGAAAGACCTCTAAACCCAGCTACAGTCTAAATTTACCTTTCCTTGGGAAGACTCTGCTATTTCTTACCTTGGCATCAATTTAACTGCAAACACTGATACCTTAGTCAAGGCCAACTATTCCCCTATCTTATCTGAACTACCAAGAGAGCTGGCCTCACTGTCCAAATTCTACTTATCATGGCTAGGCAGAGTGGCAGCTTTTAAAATGTTTAAGCTTCCACAATTACTCTACTTATTTAGATCACTCCCCATCCCAGTGTCATCCTCCTTCTTTACCACCCTACAAGCTATAATGGGCAAATATGTGTGGAAAATAGGCAAACCAAAATGCTCTAGAAGTAATCTCTACAAACATAAGAACTGTGGGGGCTCGGGCCTACCAAAGATGATAGATTACTATTTTATGCGTCCATCTTAGCTCAAATCAGACCATGGTTCAATGAAGGCTTAACTTGCCCTTGGAGGGACATTGAGGCAACGCAACTTCCATACAACAACCCCCAAGTGTTGTCACATGAAAAGATATAATAAAATATTTACAAAAATGGGAGGGGTGTACTCACTTTTGTGAGATACTGTATATGTGTATATATATATATATACTGTATATATATATATACCAGGCTGTATATATTTTAATACACCACGTCAAGTGTACTATATACCGTATGTACAGTTTACACTGATATATAGTACACTGTGTATATATGTATATATACACAGTATATATACAGTATATATATGTTTATATATATATATATATATATATATATATTTCCCTACACTAACCTGACTGCACTAACTGACAGATAGAAGGATATATTTTTGATTTCTTCCTATCTATCTATCTATCTAGTTAGCTATCTATCTTTTGGTGTTTTTTTTTTTGTTTTTTTTAAAGCACTTTAAAGCTAGCTAGCTAAACTGCCTGTATTCAGGAACTTAAGCTCTCTGTCTAACTGCGACCACCGCCGCTAACACACTACATAGAGCCGCTGTACAAGCGGCTTTATACAGTGTGGGGCGTGGATTGAGGCCACTGTGCAGTGATTGGCTAAAGATACCCTGCCTTTAGCTAATCAAAGCTCTCACAGCAGGCCGCTCGCTGATTGACCAAAGCATGCAGGCACGCCGGCATTTGAATGCATTATGGGGCACACAAAGTTGCCGCGAATGCCCCATAATGTTCGGGTAAACCCGAACAAACGAACACCCGATGTTCGAGTCAAATGTGAGTTCGACTCGAACCAGGAGCTCATCCCTAATAGCTAAAATGATTAAAAAAAGAAAAAAATACAGGAGGAAAACTGAAAAAAAAGAAAAACACGCCAAATATTGGCAATAAACAGTCAGATGGGGTCCGGGGAAAAAGTACTCACCCTGACCAAAAGAACATTTTTAACTCAGACCATGGGGTCTGCTACTCTAATAGTGTGGAACTGTCTAATAGAACGATCCAAGAACAAAGTATTCCTTGATGGAGGACCACCGAACCAGGATCTACTGATCAACCGTAAACCAACAGGTACAAACCAAATTATAGTAGGGGGAAAGTCAAACAGATGTGACAGGACTTCATCTCTGCTTGGAGACTATCCAGTAGCTAATGAGCATGTCAGCAATGATCGTCCAGCAGCAACCTTGAATAAAAAATTAGAAAGAAAAAAAAAAAAGAGGGGTGGGGGGAGAGAAAAGCATTAATAGTGGCTCAGACAATCTCATTTTGGAGAAGGAGTTGCCCAAATGGAAGATGGACATGGAGTAGATGGCATCCTAGGGAGTACAGATGCATCGAGGAGGCCCAGCTTCTCCAAAAGTTCTTTGCCCTCAGGTACTGTGGTAACTGCGTAGATCGTGCCATTGTGGGGGACCTGCAGTTTGAATGGGAACCCCCAAAGATAGCGGATCCTAGCAGCCTAGGGAACAGAGGTGACTTCCTTCATCTTTCTGCATTCATCTAAGGTAGTGGGAGAGATGTCAGGGTATATCTTGCATGAAGCTTTGAGGATTTGTTCCTTAATCAGGAAATCTTTGAGGCAAAGTTCAATATCCCTTAGGGGTTTTTCAGGAGGATGTTTAGGGGGCAGAGTTCTACGGATCCTATCACAGTTGAATGCAGAAAGGGAAGAGTCAGGGAGTAAAGATTGGAACAGTTTTTGCACAGTGGGGAACAGATCAGTTACTGTCTCTAGGACCCTGAGGTTATAGCATCTTTTGTTATCCAGATCTTCTGGGTGGGCTTGGAGTTATAATACAGTCACAGAGAGCGATGACCATTTCTAAGATCTGAATAGGCCAGGCTAAGTTCATTGTGTTTGGTTTCTAATAAGTCAGTCTTGCTGCCTAGTGCTGCAATCTCCAAGGACAAAGCGTTAGTGGATTTGTGCAGCTTAGACTGAAATTTCTGGGCTATTTTATCATACATCACTGTGAGACTCTCATCCAGATAAGCTTTAGTGAGCTCTAGTGAATACTCACAGTCTCCCATGGAATGTGCTGGTGAAGACTCTGCAGCCTGGGAAAGTGTCTGTGTCTTGTCCAGCCGGGTGCCATCTTGGGCCCTCTTGCTCTTACAACCCACAGCAGGTAGGTTGTAAGGGATATTTGAGCCGGTTTATTGTGGTGTTTTTTGGATCCTGGCATGTGCTAGGTGTTCCCCTGGGGGTGTGAACTGAAATCAGGGAAAAAGGTGCTTGTATAGCCCAGGGAAGCGCTGATAGTCTCCATCACTCACAGAGCTCCTAGCCTGTGCTTCCTTCCAGCTTCGCTACGCATATGCGCCCCTCCCCGCCTAGACAAATTTTCAGCTTTCAGTGCTCATTGGCATCTATGGGAAATCTTGGTCAGCTTGACATGGCAATCAGTCAATCACTTATGCCTGTAAATGTCTAGTGCAATGCAGTACATGCATTGAGAAGTGAAAAAAGGTATTGCTTCACTTTAATACATTTTCGTTTTACATACATGTTCTGGTCCCATTGTGTACTTAAAAGTGGGGTATGCCTGTACACTACACTGACTGCACTAAACTGGTTAAACACGCTATCCACTAACTACCTGCCGTATCTCCATTATCGCACACTATACACGGCTGTCGTATAAGCAGCAGCCTTATGTAGTGTGGGGCATGCCCCTGTGCCATGATTGGCCAAAGGCACCCTGCCTTTGGCTAATTATAGCTCTCACAGTACATTGTGCTGTGATTGGCCAAAGCATACAGGTCAGGTTCATGTTTTGGCCATTCATCAGCAATCAATGCACTGTAAGAGCGCAGTGCATTATGGGGCACTCATTGGCAGGCAAACTTCTCACCCTGTTTGTTCATGTATTCATTGAACACACGAACAGCTGATGTTCAAGTCGAACACCCTATCAATGAAAATCAGATACAGGATACACTCAGTAAACAGGAAAAGCTGAAGACCAGTCAGCACTGACAAGTGAGTAAGAGCATCCTTTAACCAGTTCCGGACCGGCTTACATACCTTTACTGCTGCAGAGTAGCACGATTTATAAACAATGGCTCGCTCAGCTAGCGGGCGGGAGCGCACCACCGGTAGCGCACTCTCATGCCCACCGCACTCTCCAGCAGTATGGTCGTGGGTCTGGCGGACTCAATGTCCGCTGGCTACCCGCAATTGCCTGGCAGAGAAGAAAAATGGAGAACCGCCGATGTAAACACATCAGTTCCCCGCTCTGTAAGGCGGCATGTATGAGATCTACTGATCCCTGTCACTCTGATCAGTTAGATCTCTTATGCCACTGGCAGCCCAGCCCCCTCACAGTTAGAACACACCTAGGGAACACAGTTAATCCCTAGATCACCCCCTGCAGGTTAACCCTTTCACTGCCAATGCCATTTACACAGTTATCTGTGGATATTTAAATTTCTGATTGCTGTATAAATGTCATTGGACCCAAAAAAGTGTCAAAAATGTCCGACATGTCTGCTCCAATATCATAGTCCCGATAAAAATTGCAGATCGCCGCCATTACTAGTAAAAAAGAAAAAAATAGTAAAAATGCCATAAATTAATTTTCATGGTTTGTAAACGCGGCAACTTTTGAGCAAACCAATCAATAAATGATGATCACAATTTTTTTTACCACAAATATGGAGAAGAATATATATCAGCCAAAATTGATGAATACATTTTTTTTTTTATTTATTTATTTTTTTGGATATGTATTATAGCAAAAATTTAAAACATTTATTTTCTTTTTTAAATTGTCGCTCTTTTTTGTTAATAGCGGTGATCAGAAGTGACGCAGAGGGGATCAAATACCACCAAAAGAAAGCTATATTTGTGGGAAAAAAAGGGTGTCAATGTCATTTGGGTACAACGTTGTACGACCACGCAATTGTCAGATAAAGCGATGCAGTGCAGAATCACAAAAAGTGCTCAGGCCCTACAGTGGGAAATCCTTCCAGTCCCTAAGTGGTTAAATAGCCCATTTGGGGGCAAAAATGTTGGACATGCCCACGTGTGTGTGCATTCCTATGTACATGCGTGTGCCTATGCTCATTCTTATGACCGATGCACCTATGCTCATTCCTATGAGTGATGTTATATGCACAGTATGCATCACTCGCTGTTCTAGGATTCTTCTATATGAAGCCTACTCCAACTGATTTAGTGCTGGCCGTGAAGCCTGTACTATACTTCTGTAATATAAGAAGGGAAGGGAAGAAAGTGCCAAACCAGCATAGTGTAGCACAATTTAGGGGGAGAGAGAGGTGATGACAGTCCGCAGTGGATTGTAATAAGCTCAGAGCTGTGAGGTAGTCCTTGGTGGAGGAGAAAGCCAGTTGTGGTGTGGAGCAAGATGAGCCTGAAGTCCGCGCAGGGAGACCGCCATCAGGCGGCCCTGTTTGGCCCTGATGGTATATCCAGAAATCAGGTGTCCGCCCCAAAGATGATGTATCCAGCTAGAGTGGTGAGAGGAGCTGTCAGTCCAACCGCAGTGTGAGCCAATTGGGATGTGTTTCGGAAGCTCAACCATGCCTCCTTCAGCAGCTGATGAAGGAGGTATGGTTAAGCTTCCGAAACTCATCCCAATTGGCTCACACTGCGGTTGGACTGACAGCTCCTCTTCTCGTCTTTGGGCAGACATCTGATTTCTGGATATACCATCACGGCCACACAGGGCAGCCTGACGCCAGTCTCCCTGCACAGATTCCAGGCTCATCTTGCTCCACACCACAGCTGGATTTCTCCTCCACCAAGGACTACCTCACAGATCCCAACTTATTATAATCCACTGCACACTGTCGTCCCCTCTCTCTCTACCCCACACTCGCTAGTGAGTTCCATTTGTTTTATATTATATTTTACTTAATAAATTGTACTATGTTATGCCTTTTTGGCACTTTCTTCCCTTCTGATATTACAGATTGTTGATTTACAGCCCACAACTGAAAGCAGCCTTGCCAGCACCATAGTGTCAGCCATTTTCCACTAATTGACAATTTTATTCCTATACCTCCGGGAATAAGTATCTTGCAATACTTCTTTTTTTAACCTGCTACATGACATTTTATTACTACAGGATGGGCACAGTGTCAGCGCTGTAGTGTTTTCTTGTTATGTACAAACTTCTAACCTTTGTCTCAGAAATAAAACTTTCTAGATTTATTTCATGATAAAACCTGTTTCGTCTCTGCCTCTTATATTGCAACTTTGTAAAATGGCTTACATGTTGTGCAGCAAGTTCACGCAATGGTTCTTACTGTTCTGACATACTATACTCACTTTTCACATCTCAATAAAACCCTACCAGTCTCTCCCTCTTACACTGCAGCCCAATAAAACTGCCTACGTGATGCACAACACGCCTGTAGAATATTTATGGATATGGTCTCTGATATAATATATTCTAATTTTTATTTTACCACAAAACTTGTTTTACCTCTCTGCCTTACATTGCTGCCTAGTAAAACCTCTTACATGATGTACAGCATGTCTGTGTGAATATTGTGTCTTTCATCTCAATCATAATAATCTCAAACATTTAGTTTGGCCAATGTACATTATCCTGCATGGACATTCTAGGGCATACACTACATGGGTAGAATTACATGAGATGAAATCTCTAATATCAAATTCTTTACCATTGGCCATCGACTTGAACCTAATTAGACCCCTAATGTGCATATTTACTTGTTAGCAAGCCCTACATTTCCTGCAGGCATAGAATCCTGCTCTATCCCAAAACATTTGGGGTATTGTTGGTGGGTCAAGAACTTTTTTAACAACCATATCACCAAAAGAGGGTGCCTTCCTATAGATGAAAATCATTTTAGCTATTACAGATTTTAGGTAGTACAGCCCAAGCTGGCAGTAATGCACAGAAACACACAGAGACACACAGAGACTCTGGAAGCAAGTAGGAGTGCATAGAGTCACAGGGATAACTAGAAGTATACTGATGTGCATGGGGACATAGAGCAGGAAGCAGACTTTGAGTGCATGGGAATACACTAAAGCAGCTGCAGACTATGAGTGCACAGGTGCTGGTAATGAATGGCAGGCTGAAACACACAGAGAGTTACTGGTAATTGGCTATGGGGATTTGCGGATCACACTGGAATGCCCTGGAATGCACTTGTAAAGTTGCTGGGAACAAAAGGGAGCTACAGAAACACTGGGAAACTCAGAACCTCAAGGTCACTTGGATTCATTTGGAAAGCCAAGCACACTGGAAAACGCTGAATTTTGAGTTCACTCAGAATCATTCAGAAAGTTAGGGACAGTAGGAAACTCACAGAAACTCTTAGGGGCTTAGGACTAGGAATGCTAGCTGTTGCTCAGGCAATGCCTGAGAGAATTAGGCCAGTTTAAACAGAAAAGGAGATGACTGGCTCTGGTGGGTCTGGGCTTGTGACTGATTGAATCAACAGTAGATGAATCTTGAACAAGTGTTTTGTAGGATAACAGATAACACAAAACAGGAAAAAGTAAAAAACAAAACTGCACCAGCCTTAAAAGTCAACTATGTTTATTCTATACAAAAATTAGCATGACAATGCCCCAGCCGTCCCCTTCCATATCCGGTGTCCCCACCAACCCACCACCCCTCCCTGCTAAGCTACCTACCCTATCACGGGATGCCCACCAACCTGAACTGCCTACTAACCTCTAGCCCACCCGGAGTAAGCCAGGGAATGTCCCAGGGTGCTAGGATCCTCTCTCTGCCCCCCTCAGATGTAAACGTGCCCTAAAAATCCAATGGTGATATGCCCACTGTGTAGACAGGTTGAGATGTAGGTTGAGATGTAGGTGTATGTCTTATCCATTGTGACATTTGATTTGCATTACCAGTACCTTTCTCCTACCTGCTTTGTGGGACATCTACACAGTGGGCATATCACCATTGGATTGGACTTACCCAGAACGACTGGGATTTGCACTCCCCTTCTTATCACCTCTTGGGTACTGGATAGGTACATATTGGACTAGCGTGGGAACCAGCTTGTGGTGGGACTTCATTTTTAGGGCATTTTTACATCTGAGGGGGGCAGAAAGGGGATCCTAGCACCCGGGACATACCCTCTGGCTTACTCCAGGTGAGTGGGCTAGAGGTTAGTAAGCAGTTCAGGTAGATGGGCATCCAGTGATAGTGATAGGGTAGGTAGCTTAGCAGAGAGGGGTGGTGGGTTGGTGGGGACACCGGGATATGGGAGGGATGGCTGGGGCATTGTCATGCTAATTTTTGTATAGAATAAACATAGTTGACTTTTAAGGCTGGTGCAGTTTTGTTTTTTATTTTTTCCAGTTTTTGTGCCCCCCCATCCACCCCCTCGATTCCAGGGTAAGCACTACTTTATGTCCGTTTATGAGACTCCCCCACTAGTGCTTTTTTTTTGGTTGGATAACAGATAACAGCAGAACTTTGCATGCTAAAGTTATGGAACTACATGTACCAGTATACCTGCTGATCTGTGATACCCTTACAGCAATCATTTTAAACAGGTCAATGTTGCATTGATTTAGATGGCTGTGCCAGAGAAAATGGTAGAATAGTTTATGAACATATTTTCAGCCAACCAACGGCTGAATTTTAGTACATGAATTAGGCTATGAAGCTGTAAATTATCTGGAAGCATATTCTTCAATTCCAAGCAAGTTTAAGACAGTTATACCTATGTGACTTTTGTCACATAGGTATGTAAAAAGCTTGTGACTATTGGATAATAAACAGGAACTACCTACAGAATATAAAGAAAATATGGGAACACATGCTTTTTTACCTATGCAAGCCTTTGAATGAGAGGCCTGTACTTCCTATAAATACCTGGATTCTGCTTTACAGAAATTATACTTTCAAAAGTTAAAAGTCTAAGTCTAAGTTAAGACTAACCTTTTTATCAAGCTGAATGATGAGATGTGATCAATGAGAAGTCTGTGTTACCACATCTGTGTTTGCACATTACTCTCTCTTGTTAAGCTAGTACTTTGCTGTATTAATCACAACAAGCTCACACTATATACACACCGTAGGATTTTAAATCTAGCAGTTATTGAGTCAGTATTTCATGTTGTCTTTATAAACAAGAGTATAAACATACTATTTTTGCAAACACGTTTACAGTTAAAATTATAAAGCAGAAATCAAACTTAAACTATTTGTTTTTCCCATGCCCTTGTGGCTAAGTTTTATGTTAACTCTATATTTATATTACTTACAATTGCATGTAGTAATAATTTTCTCATCACAGACTGAAGGTTAGAGCAGAACTGCTCCATCGGCCGCCTACTGTGTGCATAATTGAAACTCTCTATGGTGTCTTTCATTATTGCTTTTAATAATAGTTAAATACCAGGGAATCCAATTACAATCAGAAATAATTTGATGAAGATCAAATAGATGGAGTTACAAACATCTTAATTTTCCAAAACACTAATTTGGCAGAAGATGGACAATTCTCGAGTAATGTGAAGTGGTCAGAGATTTTATTATGAGTGCTGATAATTAAATAAATGCTCAAATAATTGTTTTTGTTGGAGTATAATACATTCTGTGAGCAGTATTATTTATTCTTCCTTGTATTATTTCCAGTATAAATGATAACAATGTATGACATATTTGAATTTTAATTAATTATAATAGGTTTAAGAAATCATATGCCATTATCTAATTTAGGGTTGTTTTTGCAAATTTTATTTGACGTGGTCAATAAAACTTTGGTTTAACAAAATTCCCACAATGGCAACACCCCCTGCTTAAGCTATCATGGCTGTGCAAGAAATTGATCACACTGTGTTCTATATTATCTTTTCTGAACAATTTACATTTAGCATGTAAGTACAGCTTCTATTTTCAATTTGGAAAACATGTTGTGATAAGTATAAAGTATTTGTGCAGTTATCATGCTTATGCTGTACCTTTCCCAATGCCCAGGAAGGCTCCACTTGACAACTAAATCATCCTATTCCAACACATTCTACAGGGTGTGCCATTTATATGGATACACCTTAATAAAATGGGAATGGTTGGTGATACTAACTTCCTGTTTGTGGCACATACACGGTGTTTGTCCTTCAATCATAGTGGTTGGTAAGGGTAAAATAATTCCACATAGGTATATTTACCGT
>BLSH010333321.1:889521-906684 GCA_018402905.1 Glandirana rugosa | reverse complement strand
CTACACTATATATGGCTGCTTGAACAGCGGCTGTATGTAGTGAGTGAAAGTGGAGCCAACAGCTAGTTTAGCTAGGTTAGTTAGTGGTGTGTAGGCAGTGTAGTATATAAATACAGTGTAGAGTATATACAGTCAATGTAGGCAGCGTAGTAGTATATAGATACAGTGTAGAGCAGGGATATGCAATTTGCGGACCTCCAGATGTTGCAGAACTACAAGTCCCATGAGGCATAGCAAGACTCTGACAGCCACAAGCATGACACCCAGAGGCAGAGGCATGATGGGACTTGTAGATTTGCAACAGCTGGAGGTCCGCTAATTGCATATCCCTGGTGTAGAGTATATACGGTCAGTGCAGGCAGTGTAATATATATATATATATATATATATATATATACACACACACACACACACACACACACAGTTGTGCTCATAAGTTTACATACCCTGGCAGAATTTATGATTTCTTGGCCATTTTTCAGAGAATATGAATGAGAACACAAAAACATTTCTTTCACTCATAGTTAGTATTTGGCTGAAGCCATTTATTATCAATCAACTATGTTTACTCTTTTTAAATCATAATGACAACAGAAACTACCCAAATGCCCTGATCAAAAGTTTACACACCCTAGTTCTTAATACAGTGTATTGCCCCCTTTAACATCAATGACAGCTTGAAGTATTTTGTGGTATTTGTGGATGAGGCTCTTTATTTTCTCAGATGGTAAAGCTGCCCATTCCTCTTGGCAAAAAGCCTCCAGTTCCTGGAAATTCTTGGACTGTCTTGCATGAACTGCACATTTGAGATCTCCCCAGAGTGGCTCAATGATATTGAGGTCAGGAGACTGAGATGGCCACTCCAGAACCTTCACTTTATTCTGCTGTTGCCAATGACAGGTCAATTCGGACTTGTGTTTTGGATCGTTGTCATGTTGGAATGTCCAAGTACATCCTATGCGCAGCTTCCTGGCTGATGAATGTAAATGTTCCTCCAATATTTTTTGAGAACATACTGCATTCATCTTGCCATCAATTTTGACAAAAAATTCCTGTGACTTTGTAGCTCACACATCCCTAAAACATCAGCAATCCACCTCAGTGTTTCATTCAGTGCTTTGTTGACTTCCTCTCCAAATGTAGAGTTTATGGTTGTGTCCAAAAAGCTCAATTTTGGTCTCATCACTCCAAATGACTTTGTGCCAGAAGTTTTGAGGCTTGTCTCTGTGCTGTTTTGCATATTGTAAGTGGGATATTTGTGGCATTTGTGTAGCAACGGCTTTCTTCTGGTTACTCGACCATGCAGCCCATCTTTCTTCAAGTGCCTCCTTATTGTGCATCTTGAAACAGCCACACCACGTTTTCAGAGAGTCCTGAGGTTATTTGTGGGTTTTTTCTTTGCATCCCAACCAATTTTCCTGGCAGTTCCATTTTTTTCTGTTTTATACAGTTCATCTACCTTTTCCCGCAGAACCTTTGACAATTCTTTTGCTTTCCCAGTGACTCAGAATACAGAAACGTCAGTTCAGCACTGGATGAAAAGGCACAAGGGTCTGTCAGGAGTCCAGAAACTCATTGACCCTTTGTACACACACACACGCACACACACACACACACACACACACTAATTACAAGCAAAGAGATCACAGGTGAGGATGGTTACCTTTAATAGCCATTCAAACCCATTTGTGTTAACTTGTGTGCATGTTATCAGGTAAAAATCACCAGGGTATGTAAACTTTTGATCAGGGTAATTTGGGTAGTTTCTGTTGTCATTATGATTTTAAAAGAGTAAACACAGTTGTTTCATAATAAATGGATTCAGCCAAACACTAACCATGAATGAAACTAATGTTTTTGTGTTCTCATTCATATTCTCTGAAAAATGGCCAAGAAATCATAAATTCTGCCAGGGTATGTAAACTTATGAGCACAACTGTATATATACAGTATCACACAAAAGTGAGTACACCCCTCACATTTTTGTAAATATTTTATTATATCTTTTCATGCATATGACAAGACTGAATAAATGACACTTTGCTACAATGTAAAGAAGTGAGTGTATAGCTTATATAACAGTGTAAATGTGCTGTCCCCTCAAAATAACTCAACACACAGCCATTAATGTCTAAACCACTGGCAACAAAAGTGAGTACACCCCTAAGTGAAAATGTCCAAATTGGACCCAATTAGCCATTTTCTCTCCCCGGTGTCAAGTGACTCATTGGTGTTACCAGATCTCAGGTGTGAATTGGGAGCAGGTGTGTTAAATTTGGTGTTATCGCTCTCACTCTCTCATACTGGTCACTGAAAGTTCAACATGGCACCCCATGGCAAAAACTCTGAGGATCTGAAAAAAAGAATTGTTGCTCTACATAAAGATGGCCTAGGCTATTAGAAGATTGCCAAGACCCTGAAACTGAGCTGCAGCACGGTGGCCAAGACAATGCAGCATTTTAACAGGACAGGTTCCACTCAGAACAAGCCTCGCCATGGTCGACCAAAGGAATTGAGTACATATGCTCAGCGTCATATCCAGAGGTTGTCTTTGAGAAATAGATGTGTGAGTGCAGCCAGCATTGCTGTAGAGGTTGAAGGATGGGGGCCAGCCTGTCAGTGCTCAGACCATACGCTGCACACTGCAACAAATTGGACTGCATGGCTGTAGTCCCAGAAGGAATCCTCTTCTAAAGATGATGCACAAGGGCGGAGCTTGGCCGCACACCGAGATGGCTGCTTGATCTCCTCTCTATCCCAGCACAGGGAAGATTTCTCAGCACAGGACCTGCTAACTTGACAAACCACCATCCTAAAATACACCCTTGGACACTACTGAACTTCCACAAATGACAGGGAAAAAAATCCCATCCTGCAGAGCCAAGGAAGCTCACTGTTTCCTTCAGTGAGGCCCGCCACGCTGGCAAGCAAGAAGGAGCCGGGGCCTCAAGTAAATCTTCTCCCCCAAACTCCCACTCTACTCCTTCCAGAGACCCTACGGACGATATGCACTGCACAGCACCGCAGGGGAGCAGATCCAGGGACTCCGCTAAGAGGGCCGCATCATCCCCTCACGCCTCGCCATCGCATCCGGGTCCGGTAAGCAAGAAACACCTTACCTTCTCCCAAGCCCGCAATCCTACGAACTTTCGGACTCTGACCAAGAATGCTCGGAATCACCCAAACGCTCGGAAACGCTCGCCTCACTCCCGACCACTGATAATCCGGTGTCGGAGAACGTTCTTAAGCATATGTTGCTTTCGCTACAGAAGGACCTGAGGAAGGACCTCAGAAAAGATATCAACCAAGTTGTTGCCCACATGCAACACCAGATAGACGATCTTGGCGAACGAACAGACACAATTGAACAACAAATGAGCAATTATTCCACTGCATACAACAAATTAGTGGATGCACACAAACACCAAGCAGAACAACTGCAACGCATCATGGCGAAATTAGCGGACCTAGAGGACCGTTCACGTAGAAACAATCTCAAAATTAGGGGGATCCCTGAAGCTGTCACCCCTGGGGGAGCTCCCCCAATACCTACAGCAATTCTTTAAGGCGCTGGTCCCCGCTCTCTCCTCAATGAACCTAACCATCGACAGAGCGCACAGAATTTTTAAACCATCCCACATCCCGGCGGATAAACCTCGAGATGTGTTGGCAAGACTACATTTTTTTCAAGCCAAAGACCGGATCATAGCCTCTGCCAGGAACATAGCAACCTTCCCGGAACCATATACATCCCTCACTGTATACAACGACATATCTGCAGCTACAGCGCAACTCCGCAAAGATCTCTCACCGGTAACGGCTATCCTAAGGGAGTGATACATCGTCTACAAGTGGCGCTTCCCCACCAAACTCATTGTCACATACCAAGGAAAGACAGTGACCATCTACCATCTCAAGCAAGGCTTGAAACAACTGCAAAATTGGGGCCTGTCTCCTCCGAACCTGCTCTCCCCACCAAAATGCACTTTCCCACAGCATATTACGGATGGCAAGCGTCACCCAAACAATACCTGATTCAGTTTAGGCACCCTTCACTGAGCAGGTGAAACATGCACTAACAACCTTTACCGCCACTTCCCTGTGCTGAGACCCCATATGGGTTTAACTATTATCTCTAGTTGTTTCTATTTGATTCTCCTTCTCGTTATATTTGTCCTGCAATATAGATTTTCTGTTGAAGAAATGTTAACACTATTGACAAATTCCTCCACCCTGGATTACTGGTGCGCAAGGCACATGAATCTGTACTTTGTTCTCCTTCTCTTCTTTTTTCACTCTATCTCTTTCCCCTCTCCCCCCCCCCCCCCTCTCCCATCCTCCTCCATGAACTGGTGCAGCCCTCCTTACCTAGTTACTGTAAACTCCGGTATTACTGTTGTAATGTTAAACGTGTCTATTTTTTGCCTGGCTCAGATAGAAGGGGGCAAGTCCTTCTCATTTCCGCAGCATTGAGTAACATCCTCATAACCCCCTCAATCACACGCAATGGCATTGACAATCCTCTCACTAAATGTCAAAGGACTTAACAGCCCTTTTAAACGATCCCTTATGTGGAAAGAAGCTCTTAAAGCACAATCCGAAATTATTTGTATTCAAGAGACTCACTTCACTTCATCCAACCCACCGAAATTCTCGCACCCAAAATTCCCCCATACATTTTTCTCCAATGCTGACTCCAAACGGAAAGGGGTCATGATCGCTATCCGCGATTCTGCCTCGTTTCTCCTGCATTCTATAGAAACGGACCCCAATGGTAGATACCTCATCCTCATGGCGACCATCAATAACAATCGCCTTACCCTTGTTAACCATTATGCCCCTAACATCCACCAGAATACCTTCTTCAAATCTATCTTCACTAAAATCCAACTTTATAGATCTAACTCCATCATCATCTGTGGAGACTTCAACAAAGTTATCAACCCTGACCTTGACTCCACCAGCCCCAAACGGAAACCCTCTTCAATCTTACACTCGTTAATTTCCCAGGAAGACCTTTTTGACCCCTGGCGATGCTCTCATGGAAATGAGAAGGATTTCACCTTCTTTTCAGCCACCCATAATGTATATTCCAGACTTGATTTCTTTCTGGTAGACAAATTCACACTCCAAAAAGTTGACTCCACGTCAATCGGTCTGATTACCTGGTCAGACCACGCACCTATAACCCTAAAGTTCTCTGCAACAAATGATAAAAACACTTTTTCACCGTGGAGACTAAACTCACTCCTACTAACCAAACCTGAATACCAGAAACAGATCAACTCTGCCATAACTGACTTCTTTGAATTGAATACAGGAACAGTATCAGATCCCAATACATTGTGGAACAGTCACAAGGCAGTCTTAAGAGGAATCCTTATAAAGATGGCAGCCCACGAGAAACGGACACGCCTTCTCACCATTTCCCAACTCACTACCCAAATTCATCAATTAGAAACCCTTAATAAACAAAAAATTAACCCACTTCTTATTGATAAGCTAAAAGACCTTAGGACTCAACTGAGCGAAATCTTTAAAAAATCCTTTGAATATTATATCAAGAGATTAAAGCTTAACTTCTATACTTCAAATAATAAACCCAGTACCTTCCTAGCAAAACAACATAAGCGAAAAATAGCAGCAACGAAAATTGCGTTTCTCTCGAACAAGCAAAACCAAAAAATATACAACCCTTCAAAAATCGCAAACCAATTCAAAAATTTCTATGTTTCCCTCTACAACTTAAATGACAGCCCTACTTCCCAGACCCCGAATACAGAAGCCCCGAACCAATTCCTAAGTTCAATCAAACTTCCCTCCCTCTCAGAATCACAACTCTCAGTCCTCTCAGCCCCAATCTTACCAACTGAGGTATCCAAATCTATTAAATCACTACCGCTTCACAAATCCCCAGGCCCGGATGGATTCATAAATGAATATTACAAACTTTTTTCTGACAAACGAACACCCCACCTAGTAAGTTTGTACAACCAAACCAAAACGAGGCAAAACCCCTGATAACCCTGCAAACTATCGCCTTGCTTAATTCGGACACCAAATTATTTGCCAAAACAGGCTTTCCCAATATACCCCCCTTCTCATACACCCCGATCAAGTTGGATTTGTCCCTGGTCGTCAAACCTCGGATGGCACACGGCGATCAATTAACCTTATCCAGTGGGCTGAACACCACCACATACCTGCCCTAGCTATCTCTCTAGATGCTGAAAAAGCTTTTGATAAAGTTCATTGGCAGTACATGACCGAGGTCCTCCGGGGGTTTGGCTTCCAGGGACGAATTTTATCAGCAATCACAGCCCTATACACATGTCCAACAGCCAAAGTGTGGACTTCAGGCTTCCTCTCACCCTCCTTTCCCATCACTAATGGAACAAGGCAGGGCTGCCCTCTTTCCCCAATAATATTCTCCCTAATTATGGAGCCCCTAGCAGAACACATCCGATCTAACCCCTCAATTACTGATATACAAACTGGAAAATCCCAACATAAAATAGGTCTATACGCTGACGACATGATTCTCTTCCTTACAAATCCCCTTCTCACTCTCCCGCACTTAACACATCTTCTAGATCACTTCAGCACACTTTCGCTCTATAAATTAAATCATAATAAATGTCAAATGCTCCCCATCAATTTACCCCCCCTCACCAAACAAAATATTGCCACACTTACCCCTTTCTCGTGGGCTCCAGCAACCTCTCTTCAATATCATGGGATCCAATTGACCGCACCCAGCTCTAACATGTTCCACACTAACTTTAATATACTGACATCGAAAATCTCCAATATCTCCTCTTCAATTCAGAAGTTAACACCTTCATGGACAGGCCACATCGCCTTAATCAAGATGTTTATCCTACCCCATATTCTCTACCTCTTCCGCGCCCTCCCGGTACCTTTTCTTACAACTCATTTGAAGAAGCTACAAGCTATTATCAGCAATACAATCTGGCAAGGGAAACGCCCCAGATTCAAAACTTCATACCTCCTCCGCCCGGTTAAGTTTAGTGGAATGGGGGCCCCGAACATTTCCTTCTATTATAAAGCCAGCATCTTAAACCACACCAGGACATGGTGGTCCTAAAACCCCTCTACACCCACACTACAACTTGACAAAGAGACTCTACAACAGGACTTGAAAACATATTTAGGAGCCTTGATCCTTCATCCACACCCCCAGAGACACTTCTTGGATACCATTAACGCCATCCACACAGTATGGACCTCACTGAGAAACATGGCACCTACCTTATCCCAGAATACCCTAAATCTCATCCCACTATCATCCCTGGAAAAAAATAATACCGAACCTCAACACTCAAAAATGGACCTCAGCTGGAATCACCAAAGTTGGACAACTATACTCCCAAAAAATCCTCTGTTCCTTTCAAGACCTCTCCTTGTCCTTTAAGCTTCCCCGCACCTCATTTTACCAATATCTTCAAATACGTCATGCCTTAAAAGATATACAAATTAGTGACTCAGACATATTGAGTCCCATTCTGGACATACTAAGCTCACCCTCAAAAACCCTCACAGGAATGGGTCCCCTATACCTCTCCCTATCTTCCCCAGCCAAACTTCAAAAACCAAAGCCATTCCTAACCTGGGAACAAATACTCTCCTTCACAGCAACTCCGGAGCAATGGCACACAGCACAACTCCTTCCACGGAAACATTCCAAATGCACTCTCCACTGGGAAAACGCGCAAAAACTCTCATTCAACTGGTACCTTACTCCTCATAAATTGGCCAAAATATATTCAAACCAGTCTCCACTATGCTGGAGAAATTGCAACACTCACGGCTCTCTTTACCACATATGGTGGCAATGTCCTCACGACCAACCTTTCTGGGATCAACTTTTCAAATTAACCTCTTCCATCATCAACCACAAACTATTTCCGGATCCCAAAGTAGCCCTACTAGGACTTGGCATTGAAACACGGCCCGTCAAGTACCACTCCATCCTTACACATATCTTCATAGCAGCCAGACTCACTATAGCCCGCAAATGGAAATCTACTACCCCACCAAACCTCAGTGAAGTGATTCTCATTCTCAATGACCACGCTCAGCAGGAATACTCCTTTGCAAAAGCTCACCTCAAACAAGAATTGTTCCTTAAAGACTGACACCCATGGACAACACACCCACAATCTTCCTTTCTATCCTAGTTCCACATAATTGTTGACTTTTAGCTTTGAACCTTTGAATATATTTCATTTCTTAAGACTCGATCTAATCTACGCTGATTAATCCAGGCAACAACACACCAACAACCCTTACATATATAGGGTCTAGCATTACCTTAAACCTCTACTTGGGCTGCACCAGATCACCAACACTCCCTACTTATGTCTCTTACCCTTTCTCATCCCCCCTCTCTCTCCTCCCCTTCTTTCATCTTCTCCATTACAATCTTATAAATCTGTCATGTTTCTTAGAACTCGTATGCAACACAATGTAGAAGCATCGCTACAAGCGCACTCACGCCTCAATGAGACCAATAGGCACTAATTACTAATAAGCCCAGGACACAGTTTTTGTTCCCAATTGGGGTGTCAGGGCAATGATAATGCTATCTCCCACTCATATTCGGACTTAGTCAGATACCCAGAGGCCTCATTGAGAGCATGCGCCCAACACCTCTATTAAAGTTATATCTTACTTTGTACTCTAGAAACCATATTATATACAACTGTTTTTTTTTTCTTTGTATGTTCTCCAAAAAATCCAATAAAAATCTAATGGAAAAAAAAATAAAGATGATGCACAAGAAAGCCCTGCAAACAGTTTGCTGAAGACAAGCAGCTTAAGGACAAGGATTACGGAAACCATGTCCAGTGGTCTGATGAGACCAAGATAAACCTATTTGGTTCAGATGGTGTCAAGCGTGTGTGGCGGCAACCAGGTGAGGAGTACAAAGACAAGTGTCTTGCCTACAGTCAAGCATTGTAGTGGGAGCATCATGGTCTGGGGCTGCATGAGTGCTGCCAGCACTGGGGAACTACAGTTCATTGAGGGAACCATGAATGCCAACATTTACTTTGACATATTGAAGCAGAGCATGATCCCTTCCCATCGGAGACTGGGCCGCAGGGTGGTACCAATACTAATACCAACAGCAGGCATGCGTTAGGGTCTAACGGAAGGGTCACTTGATATACTTTGTTAATCTGCAGTGCTACACTTGCCCAGTAATGATGAAGCTTTGGGCAAGCCATAGAAGATCTATCAAGTCACCATGGTCTCGCTTGCATACATGACGCCTCAGATCTCAGTCCCATCTGGCACAGCCTGCTAGGAGTGTTGTAGACCCTCAATAGGATGTACAGCTGTGTTAAACATTGGAATATATTTAGAGAGCTAGTAATCACTGCCTGGAAGGCCTCTTCCCATTGATCTCCATCTATTAGTCCAACATCTTGTTCTCAGCGCTCCATCCCCGTCAGAGGGTGACGCCTCAAGCTGGACTATAAAAGTATGGCATAGCTCTGGGAAATAAAGCCCTTGGATGAGGTGGCAACTCTAACAAGATCAAATAGCCGGGTAGAAGACAGGTGCCACTCAGAGGAGCCACTCTGAGCATGTACTGCGTGTTTTAATTGTAAATAGCTAAAAGTACATATTTGAGGGCAAGTTAAATTTGGCTTGAGGATCCATAAATGGTAGAAGAGCTCCATTTTTAAATATATGTTTAAGATGGGTCACTCCATATTTTTTCCACCTAGGGCCAGTTTGTAGTTTGGCTATTTCCAGATAAGTATTATTTTCCCATATGGGGCTATATTCTGTGAATCCTATCACCCTCTGCAGGTATTTGATTTTATTACATATCTTTTGAGTCAGGTTATATGTGGGGTATTTCTTTTGTGCTAGACCAAAAACTTGTGCCTCCAAAGCCTGTGGGATTGATTTCCTATGGACAGTATATTTCATCACTATAGTAGAGGACTCTCCCTCATCTCCCTCCCCCATGGCGCCCACCAAGTGTTGCATTTGGGCTGCGAGGTAGTAGAGCCATGGGTTGGGGAGAGCCAACCCTCCCCCATCCTTAGGTCTCTGGAAGTGCTCTAGTTTGATTCTTGGGGTACCCTCCCTTCATATCAGAACCCTAAAAATTGAGTTCACTATTCTAAATATCTTCAATGGTATCATTATTGGGGTATTGTGAAGGAAGTACAGCAACTGTGGCATCAGAATCATTTTAATAAGATTCACTCTTCCTGCTATTGAGATTCAGAGGGAGCGCCAGGTTTTAACTTTGTCCTCAGAGAGTTCTTTGTCATGAGGTGCATTGTTGAACTTCCAGTGACCAGTATGAGAGAGTGAGAGCAATAACACCAAATTTAACACAACTGCTCCCCATTCACACCTGAGACCTTGTAACACTAATGAGTCACATGACACCGGGGGGAGGGAAAATGGCTAATTGGTTCAAATTTGGACATTTTCACTTCGGGGGTACTCACTTTAGTTGCCCCCGGTTTAGACATTAATGGTGTGTGTTGAGTTATTTTGAGGGGACAGCAAATTTACACTGTTATACAAGCTGTACACTCACTACTTTACATTGTAGCAAAGTGTCATTTCTTCGGTGTTGTCATGAAAAGATATAATAAAATATTTACAAAAATGTGAGGGGTGTACCCACTTTTGTGAGATACTGTATATAGAGACATCAAGTGCCTATTAGACTCCCAATGTATCCCCTGCCCTCTACTTAATCTAATCAAGCACAGATGCTTGTAGCCAGGGAATGACATTTATAAAACTGGAAGTGAGAAAATGTTCTTTGCTTCTGCGTTCATTAGCCACAAAGATCAGGGAAGGGATGCTCCTTGATATCATCTTACTGTACCTGTCTGGCTTGTTCATGGCCTCCATTAAGCATCCCATACAGCCTTGCTGATAGGGCCCCCCTTCCTATTGTTTACACAGGCAATGCACATCCAATTCAAGGTGTATTGTGTGCCATACAGAATGAATGGCATTGCATCACACCAATGCATGCAACATGCATTGCCACAATGCCATGATCCCTAAATGTCAAAGCAGACATCTGCTTGGATGGTGGGATGTGACCCTAAATACACATTAAGTCAGCCAATTAAAAAGTGGGAGCCAATTAGGGTGGGGCCAGGAGGTGCATGTGAGAGATGACATTGCTGCTTCAAAGATAAACCCAGGCCCCTTCTGCGGATTCAATGAGGCCCAGGCAGCTGGCTGTACCCAGGATTCTCAGAAGAATAGGACAAGAGCTATCATGGGGAGAGGCAGGCTGCAGTGAATCATTGTTACTGAACAGCTGTGAAAAAAAAAAAATCACATTTGTAGTGACAAATTACAGCAGTAGCTGTTTACTTGTTGATTATTGCTGTAGTAGGAAAAGAGTGCTGATATCTGCTAGGTCAGGAAGTGTGGTGGGGGTGTCACGTCAGCCATTCAGCTGAGTATGTACAATTTGTTGTTGCAGTTTTTTTTTTTTTAATTATCAACATTTGCTTAGCAATTTACTGTTTAAACAGTTAAGCTCCTGATGCATTTATAGATTTCAGCTACACGACCTATTTGCTACAATGTATACATTTTTACTTACATTTTAACAACCACCGACACTGAAAAACCTGCTTTTGCCAATCCATGCTACAATTACTGCTTTTAGCAAGGCTACTAAACAGATTAGAACCTAGGTTGTCAAACTGACAGAAGGTCATGGCAGCCAGACACAAGAGTGTGTGCTCAATAAGGTATAACTTAAACCTACCTACTAAAAAGTTAATAATTGTGTTCAGCTACAGCAGTGGTTCTCAACTCCTGTCCTCAGGACCCACTAAGGCCCCTTTCACACACACGGACCGTTTGTCCGTTTTTCATCCATCCCTTGATGGATGAAAAACGGACATCAATGCATCTCTATGGAAAAACGGATGACAACTGATGATCATTCATTTGCATCCGTTTTCATCCGCTTCTGTCAGCATCCGTTTTTTTGAACGGATGAAAGTCCTATTTTTCATCCCTCAAAAAAACGGATTGGACGAAAAACGGATATAAACTGACGAACGGTCAGTTTTTCATCCGTTTTTGCATTGGTAGTGAATGTAAAAAAAAACTGATGAAAAACTGATGACCACTGATGAAAAAATGGATGAAAAAAACGGATGAAAAAAACTGATGAAAAACGGATGAACTGATGAACTGACGAACTGATGAACGGTCCGTGTGTGTGAAAGGACCCTAACAGGGCAAGTTTGGTTTGCAGGATAACTGAAATGCATCACAGGTGATATAATTTGCTGCTCAGTGATTGCAGTATTCTAGTCTGCATCTCCCCAAGGTAATACTTAAAATCTGGCCTGTTGGTGGGTCCTGAGGACAGGAGTTGAGAACCACTGAGCTACAGTCTTCCAGATAGCATAACCAGGTCCCTATCCACTAGAGCAGTGGTTCTCAATCCCGGGCCTCAGGACCCACCAACATACCAGATTTTAAGTATTACCTTGGGGAGATGCAGACTAGAATACTGCAATCACTGAGCAGCAAATTATATCACCTGTGATGCATTTCAGTTATCCTGCAAACCTGGCCTGTTAGTGGGTCCCGAGGACAGGAGTTGAGAACCACTGCACTAGAGCATTAAATAAGTACAGCATGTACAAGCTAATTTGCTGACTGGATAATGGAGAAACATTAGAATATTGGCAATAGCATGCCTCTGTTCCTGTAAGGCCCATTTCACACTTGTGTGACGCGATTTTACAGTGATTTTGCCATGACTTTACTGTGATTTTACCGCAATTTCGGTTCAGTACAACTTTGGTAAAACTTTGTTGCAACTTTGACACAATGAAAACATATTACAAAGTCGTACAGAAATAGTACAAAAAACACAACTATATTATTCAGGTGCAATTTGCATGCAACTTTGAGGGTTTAACATTCTATGGACCTCTAGCTGCCTCAAAGTTGGGCCAAGTAATGCAGGGACTACTTTGAAGTCGGCATTACTTCAAAGTTGTACAGATATGAATGGTACTCATTGGAAATAATGGGGAACGACTTATCATGCAACTTTGCAGTTGTTGATCCTATTTTTCTCAGGTTTTGTGCTACTATTTTGGGAACTATTGAAAGCTAACAATGATAAATATAACATCCAGATACCTCAGATAGCTATATTTAAAGCACATGTATAACTGTATTTAGTGATGGAAATCATATCTGTTAGAATGTAGCCTTAAATATTTCATTGCTTTGTAAACTGATTCTACTAAAATAATGCATGATCATCTCTAAGTTACTCAGATAGTATGTTTCCCTTAGAGGGGTTTAGATGCTACTTTGTGATCTCTCCACATGGAGGCTATTATTGCATCTGTCACGAAACTAAATGAAATATAACCTGTAACATCTGGCTCCCACTAGAAAATGTGAATAATTGTCTAAGGTTTTTGTTCCTTTCCGCTACCTGCTCTAATTATGATGTAATGGAGGACAGCAGTATGGTGGGTTTGGTGATTAACCTCAAGCATATGACTGATAGTTCTAGTAAAAATGAACAAGACAGATGGAGCAGCTGAATACATTTATTTTATTGCACTGTTTTAAAATTCAGAAATGACCTTGTGAATAGACCATATGTATTTTAATCAATGGTTTTCTAATTGCTTCATAAGTTGAAATATGAACCTTATTTTAAGTTATTGCGGTTGTATTCATATGCTGCATGTTCATATGTTCACTTTATACTTAATTTCACCTCAAAGCTATCTTTTAATCTTAATTTATTAGTATTTTATTGATATGGTACATAGAGATAACTTAGTAGGGAAAAAAGTTAATAATATATCCAAAATGAAGGATGTGTGTGTCAGTTACATTTGCAATTAAAGACACCCTGTCACCAACTTGAAAAATTGCAAGTTGAAGCACAGAAAAATCAAGTACCTTAAATAGTTACTTTTGGTCTTTTCATAAACAACTTTTTTGTTCATTTGCAGCACGCTTCTTAACCTACTAGAGAATGGATACTCCAGAAATTGTAATCCCTAAACAGCCCCTTTGTTTATGCACATCACTGCACTTTCCTCTTCTGTCAATGTCCGTGCGGTTTTGAAGAATCTGGTCCATCCAGCGAAATGTGTTGACATCATGCCCTGCACATCTAGACTCCTTCTCTGAGTCTCTCTCTGTGTCCCTGGAGGATTGAGGTGGGTGCTGTTTGCCAGAACATGCTGCTCAGGGGGCAGCGTCCAACAGGTGGCAGTCTTTTGGTATCTGTTGCAGAGACTGGTGTTACACCCACACGGGCATTGGAGGCTGTGATGAGCACAGGTGGTGGACTGGACACCACTATCCACAGGTGAGATTGTTTTATATGCATTTCTCCCCATGATACCACTGTGACTCTGCTTTACAGACTGGTGCATTTACCCACTGCATTGCTGGAAATCCCCCATGCGCGGATGCTAGGCATGACACATGTTCGAAGCCTAAGGAAATGCAGCACTGACAATTAGTCTGGGAAGTGAGCGCACATATTGAAGGCTCCCTGCCTTCTGTAGTCAATCTCCCTCATCTGCATTTACAAGCCTAGATGTCATCCGCAACTGCGGCCCCTGTATGAACTATTGGGCATTGAGGGTTCTTCATAAACATTACCTGGCTGGTGTATTTATATTACTACTTGCCCTTAGTACTTTGGATTTTCCTCTGCAGCCCACCTGCCACTTTATATTCCATTACAGACGTCCTACACCAAAGAGTCTTTCCTTTTCAAGGATCAATTGAGATTGTATGGTGTGTGGATGGATGAGAAACTGTTTGGCGTCTGGATGGTCTTTAAATAGATTTTGTGACAACGTTGTCATGTATTTGTGGTGGGAGGTTTTTTGGTGACCGATAAATGTCAGTTTTTTACATAATTTTTCTATTTATATGGATTAATAAAATACATTTTTATATATAATCAATTTTTTTTCTGTATTTGGTTTTTGGTTTAACCACATCCTGGTGGCTCCAGGATATGGCACTTTTTTCAGCCCTCTGTGCTGTCTGTAGTGTTTTGAAATGTCTGTGCTAGCCCAGCTCTTTCACTCCTCACCTCCGTACATAGCTTTTTATGTAGCAATTAGGGGAAGAGTGAAAACGAATACTATATCATTTTTCTTGCCTGTGCAGATGATGTCACATCCAAGATGGCAGCACCCAGCAGCAGTCTCAGGGCTTTTTACGTATTTTTAGGGGGAACCTTGCACTTTCTGAGGAGAATTTTCTGCTGATTTGTTTACAAACAGAGCAAAGCTGATGGCAAATTTCATTTAGTGGCTGGTCATGTAAATGGTTTTTACTTTCTTTGTAAAAGAAAGAAACATCCTAAACATGTGTCACGGTTATGCACCAAGCATGTTATTTAAAAGGAATTGTGTATTTTAATGTTACCATTAAGCCTTAATGTTTTTACTTTTTACTTCACTAACTGAGCTAAGTGTGTTTGTGCTAGTATAAGAAACTAGGAATGCCGCATTATTGGGACTTGTTACATTATTAGTGTGCAACAATTTTTTTGCTGAATTTGATAATGTAATCTTAAAAGTCAGGTTATTATATGTGTTATTATACAGGAGGTTCTTAACCACTTCCCGACCGCCGTATGCAGAATGACGGCCGGGAAGTGGCTGAGTTATCCTGACTGGACGTCATATGACGTCCTCAGGATAACAAGCCGCCGCGCGCCCGGGGGGGCGCGCATCGCGGCGATCGGTGGTGTGGGGGGTCAGTCTGACACCCCGCAATGCCGATCTCAGTAAAGTGCTTCGATCCGAAGCACTTTACCATGTGACCAGCCGTGACCAATCACGGCTGGTCACAGTGAAATACAGGAAAGCCGTTGATCGGCTTTCCTGTACTCAGGTCTGCAGACCTGATGAGGGGAGAGCCGATCGGCTGCATCCCTGACAGGGAGGGTTTGTGCTGATGATTTATCAGCACAGCCCTCCCTCGGATCGCCACCCTAGACCACCAGGGAGCCTGCCTAGGGATGTGCCTACCCAGGACCACCAGGGAGCCGACCAGGGACCACCAGGGAGCCGATCTGGACCACCAGGGAGACCCCCCTAGACCACCAGGTATGTGACATACTGCTCAGGTCCACCTTCACTCAGTGCCACCTTCAGATGCCACCCTAGACCACCAGAGAATGAGCCCCTATTAATGTATATGCCCACCAGTGCCCACCAGTGCCCCTATCAGTGCCCACCAGTGCCCCTATGAATGCATACCAGTGCCACACATCAGTACCTACCATTGCCACCTACCAGTGCCCACCTATCAGTGCCCATCAGTGCCACCTATCAGTGCCCAGTGCCGCCTATGTGTGCCAATCAGTGCTGTCTATTAGTGCCCATCAGTGCTGCTTAGCAGTGTCCGTCAGTGCTGCATATCAGTGCCCATCAGTGCTGTATATCAGTGCCACCTCTCAGTCCCCGTCAGTGCTGCTTATCAGTGCCGACTAACAGTGCTCATCATCGCTGCATATAAGTGCCTCATCATCAGTGCCACCTCATCAGTGCCGCCTCATCAGTGTCAATCAGTACTGCCACATCAGTGCCCGTCAGTGTAGCCTCATCAGTGCCCACCAGTGATGGAGAAAATTTACTTATTTACAAAGTTTTGTGACAAAAATAGAGAATTTTTTTTTTTTTCAACATTTTTGGTCTTTTTTTATTTGTAGCGCAAAAAATAAAAACCGCAGGGGTGATCAAATACCACCAAAAGAAAGCTCTATTTGTGGGAACAAAATGATAAAAACTTTGTTTGGGTACAGCGTCGCACGACCGCGCAATTGTCATTCAAAACGCAACAGCACTGAAAACTGAAAATTGGTCTGGTAATAAAGTGTTCTAAATGCATAGTATTGAAGTGGTTAAGGAGGGATCTAGTGATGTATGGATCTAGTGATGCGCTGAAGTGTAAAAACCACAGATTTGCTAGTATGGTGAAACTCCTAAAGTTTTATATGGTTACTTTATTGACTGCCATTAATAAATAAAGCTTTTAACAAAAAAAAAAAAAAGTTAAAAAAATCAGAAAAAAAAAAAAAAAAACAATTTTCGAAATAAATAATTACCGTCA
>BLSH010333321.1:813893-835223 GCA_018402905.1 Glandirana rugosa | reverse complement strand
CAGTGCTAGGGGAATGGGATGAGTGGCAGTACTAGGGGGGGTGTGATGAGTGGCAGTGCTAGGGTGGGGGAATGGGTGTCAGTGTCCACTTGGTTTCCCATGCATTGCTCTGTGTCTCTCTCAGCTCCCTCCGCTCCATGTGTCTCAGGTTATGAGAAGCGGTCTCCTCACACAGCAACCTCCTGCAGCTCCTCCCCATCACTGTACTGGGTCAGCTGACCCAAGTCATACAGCGAACTGAATGAGTGGCCGTGAAGAGTCTGAGTGGGCGGCCTCAGGCTCCAGGAGCAGTCCGGCGACCCCTAGCAAATCAGCATTTGACCCCCAGGTTCAGAACCACTGGCCTAAGAGGTCAAAAACTCAAAACAAAAATTGAGCACCTTTTCCACCACCGCAACACTAAATTGTCAAACCCACAAGATATATCAAATGCCTTCAGCGATTACTATAGCAACCTATACAATCTCAAACAAGACAACACAACAACACAACCGTCACTGATACACAAACTTTGACCGTGTAAACCTACCAAAATTAAACTCAGACCAACTGAACGACATAAATAAACCCTTCACAGAACAAGAATTCATTACCACAAATCACTCTCTCCCCTCCAACAAAGCTCCAGGACCTGGCGGCCTTCCTTGAGAATATTACAAACAATTCACTCTACAATTAGCACCCTGCCTGACTAACCTATTTAATGACATTGCCTCCTTTTCAAATTTTCCACCTGAAATCCAACCAGCTTCAATTATTACACTTCCGAAATCAGGAAAGGAGCCGACCAGCCCTCAAAATTTTCACCCAATATCCCTCCTGAACCTAGATCTAAAGATATTTGCCAAAACAATTGCCACGCTCCTTGTAAATATTACTAATCCACAAAGATCAATCAAGCTTCACCAAATGACGGCAAGCGTCTGACACCACTAGAAGACTGATCAACATAATTCACGCTGCGGAATCAAGCGGAACATCTTCTCTGCTCCTATCTTTGAAAGAATAGAAGGCGTTCGACGGGGTCTACTGGACGTATCTCCAAAAAGTCCTCCAAAAATATGGCTTCTGCGGTAATATCCTAAACGCTATTCTAGCACTCTGCACAAACCTGTCAGCACAAGTCTACACAGCAGATATGATATCCCAAATGTTCCATATCACAAACGGCACCAGAAGGTTGCCCACTATCTCCATTAATATTTAACCTAATAATCGTCCATCTATCCTACACATTGGATTCCTGCTTGAGATGTAACACAGCCAAAGGAGACCTTTACCACATTCTTTGGGCATGTAGTCAATTACGTTCATACTGGTCTACAATTTTTCAAATCATAGAAAGTATCACATTACTGCACTAGCTCTCTTGATTCTGAATATAGAGAAAGTTCCACCACATTTCAGAAAACTGACCTCCCATATACTATTAGCAGCCAGATTGTCCATAACAAAGCTATGGAAATCAACCCAACCCCCATTCCATTAAAGACACCTTGACAATGGTAAACACCCACTCTAGCTATGAGATAATGATGGCATCAAGCAAGTGGAACATATTCATGGCACAAAAAATATGGCACGCATGGAAAAATGGTCTGAAACACTATCCTACACTTACTTAAGTTGAATGTTCAAATGAAACACATAACCAACTGAAAATAACCAGCTAACTCTTGATGTGACCTCTCCCTCCCGAGACACAAAAGTGCTTCCAGAAGAGGTGTCCAGAGGGGAGAGTTCCACTTTTACTTAGCAATCCATAGTAAGCTCAGGGTTGGTTTTCTTTCCATAGTTACTGAAGAACCAGTTGTATGTAACCTCTGTCATAATGTTTGATAACACTTATAAATATAAGGTAACTGATCATTAAATCATCTTGACTACTGTATACTTTGTTCTATCCCAATTCTGTATATGTGAAATGGCTAATAAAAACTATTTATTTTTAAAAAAGTTAATGCGCATGTAAAGGCAGGTGTCCCAAACTTTTGACAATATTGTGTGTGTGTATATATATATATATATATATATATATATATATATATATATATATACAGTTGTGCTCATAAGTTTACATACCCTGGCAGAATTTTTGATTTCTTGGCCATTTTTCAGAGAATATGAATGAGAACACAAAAACATTTCTTTCACTCATGGTTAGTGTTTGACTGAAGCCATTTATTATCATTCAACTGTGTTTACTCCTTTTAAATCATAATGACAACAGAAAATACCTAAATGATCCTGATCGAAAGTTTACATACCCTGGTGATTTTGGCATGATAACATGCACACAAGTTGGCACAAAGGAGTTTAAATGGCTATTAAAGGTAACCATCCTTACCTGTGTTCTGTTTGCTTGTAATTAGTGTGTGTGTGTATAAAAGGTCAATGAGTTTCTGGACTCCTGACAGACCCTTGCATCTTTCATCCAGGGCTGCACTGATGTTTCTGGATTCTGAGTCATGGGGAAAGCAAAATAATTGTCAAAGGATCTGAGGGGAAAAGATAGTTGAACTGTATAAAACAGGAAAGGGATATAAAAAGATATCCAAGAAATTGAGAATGACAATCAGCAGTGTTCAAACTCTGATCAAGAAGTGGAAAATGAGGGGTTCTGTTGAAACCAAACCCTGGTCAGGTAGACCAACTAAAATTTCAGCCACAACTGCCAGGAAAATTGTTTGGGATGCAAAGAAAAACCCACAAATAACTTCAGGTGAAATACAGGACTCTCTGAAAACATGTGGTGTGGCTGTTTCAAGATGCTCAATAAGGAGGCACTTGAAGAAAGATGGGCTGCATCGTTGAGTCGCCAGAAGAAAGCCATTGCTACGCAAATGTCACAAAGTATCCCACTTACAATACACCAAACAGCACAGAGACAAGCCTCAAACCTTCTGGCACAAAGTCATTTAAAGTGATGAGACCAAAATTGAGCTTTTTGGCCACAATCGTAAACTCTACATTTGGCCAACAAGGCCTGTGAAACACGGAGGTGGATCACTGATGTTTTGAGGATGTGTGAGCTACAAAGGCACAGGAAATTTGTCAAAATTGATGGCAAGATGAATGCGGCATGTTATCAAAAAATACTGGAGGAACATTTGCATTCATCAGCCAGGAAGCTGTGCATTGGGCATACTTTTCAAAATGACAACGATCCAAAACACAAGGCCAAGTTGACCTGTCATTGGCTACTGCAGAATAAAGTGAAGGTTCTGGAGTGGCCATCGCAGTCTCCTGATATCAATATCATTGAGCCACTCTGGGGAGATCTCAAACCTGCAATTCATGCAAGACAGCCCAAGAATTTCCAGGAACTGGAGGCTTTTTGTCAAGAGGAATGGGCAGCTTTACCATCTGAGAAGATAAAGAGCCTCATCCACAAGTACCACAAAAGACGTCAAGCTGTCATTGATGTTAAAGGGGGCAATACACAGTATTAAGAACTGGGGTATGTAAACTTTTGATCAGGGTCATTTGGGTAGTTTCTGTTGTCATTATAATTTTAAAAGATTAACACAGTTGATTGATAATAAATGGCTTCAGCCAAACACTAACCATGAGTGAAAGACATGTTTTTGTGTTCTCGTTCATATTCTCTGAAAAATGGCCAAGAAATCATAAATTCTGCTAGGGTATGTAAACTTACGAGCAAAACTGTACACACAAGCACCTGTGTTTGAGCTTTGGGGTGCACACCCTAAAGCAATAGGCTGCGCTCACATATGACCATAGTTAAGAGCCAATGTGGGATTTAGGGTACCAAACTAGGGTGTAGTGTCAAGTGACAAAATGGTCTATATGACTGTATGAAGCATGGGGCAAAGAATAAAAAGCATAAAAGTTTTCCGAGGGATGTAGTGTACACCAAAGGTCTACCAGCTGTTGGTCATGTAGAGGTAATAGAGTGAATGGCTAAGAATGGAGTGTGGTTTTCCCAAAGGAGGAATCCAATTGGGGATCAAAAAGGCAATCAAAGTAACCCCCCCAACCCATGCACACACACACACACACTATTAGACACTCATCAGAGAAAACATCTAGTTAAGATAAGACTGAAAAAAGGGCCTGTTTTGTCCCAAGTTAGAAAAGTATACATTTGCCAGGGTATAAGGTTTATTGTATAAGAAACATCAAATGAAAAGGTAACAACCCTCTCTGTCTATTGATATATCAGTAACTGTGACAACATAAAAGTATACATCCTTTAGAGCAGTGGTTCTCAACTCCGGTCCTCAGGACCCCCCAACAGGCCAGGTTTGCAGGATAACTGAAATACATCACAGGTGATATCATTTGCTGCTCAGTGATTGCAGTGTTCTAGTCTGTATCTCTCCAAGGTAATACTTAAAATCTGGCCTGTTGGTGGGTCCCGAGGACCGGAGTTGAGAACCACTGCTTTAGAGGTAGACAGTGAATAACATGAGCCCCAAAATAAATCAGTGTGGAAATGGTTATAGTAATAAGGAACACATACTTTAACTATTAAATAATTGTGATTGAAGATATAGAACACAGGCACTAGAAATATATAAAATATTCAACTAAGTATATACACAGAATAGACCAAAATACTTATCTGTAATAGTACAAGCAGCAAGTGTCTCAATCAGCAGAGGTAGCAAAGTTAGAGTTCAGATAAACATACAGCACAAGCCTGGGTAGCAACAGAAAGTCTAGGGACTTGAGCAACAGACCAGGACAATACAGCACTGTGTTAGAAGATGGTTTTGGCTCTCTAATTGGTTGGGGTGACAGCAGCTGCCACTTTGACCGCTGTGGCAGCTCCTCAAATATGGGAAGAAAAATGTCAGGCCATGTACCAAGCTCAGTTGGAGGGAGACCCATTGTAGAGACAAAGTCCTCCAAGTCTGCAGGAGGAGGGTTTGGCAGTTCTGTATGTATTTATACACACACACACACACACACATATATATATATATAAATGGTAGCCCACTTTTATTAAACAGCAGAAGACAAAACAAAGGTTCAACATAAAGTTTCCGACAAAGAGAATCTTCTCCAGCAAAATATACACAATGGAAAATGCAGAGCCACCTAGCCCTTAAGATGTTACTAAACCCACAGTAAAATCTGCCTATATATGCAGTAAAGCATGTTTGTTATACTCACTGTGGAACCTAAGGTGTTAATCCTCTGCATTGTGTAAAAAGGCTGTTTGATCCTGTATGCACAGATCCTCTTATATTGCCCCAAAAACATGTCTGGATAAGACGCAGTTGCTGGAGTCAAGCTGCACAGGTTTAGTTTAGTGTGAATTGCTAGAGAGTTTTTTTTTTTTCTCCTTGGGGAGTGCATGTGATCAGCACAGGGCCAATCAGCACTGTCCAGACAGAGGGTCAGGGGTCCTGCACCCTGATAGGACAGCCAGTGCAGCGTGAAAACTCCTCCTACAAGCTTTAACCAGGCACTGATAGAAGTCACAAGACTGCAATATACTGCTGATGAGAAAAGGTATTTAGCAGTTTATATTTACTAAGATGGTTGTTCTGTGTACTGTGGGAGATCAGATATAGTGAATGCAGGGTCCTGGGTTTGGTAACACTTTATGGCTCACTCAGCCTCAGTCACAGTACTGCTCATGCCCACTCCTGGCTTCTAGATAGGAGTTCTCCTGACACCCCAGGCTTTCTCACTACTCAGAGACTCAAGGTTTCCTCTAACCCCAAGGACTCTCTCCGAGTTGTCTCAGCTATAGTCTCCCAGACTCTCTCAGCTGGCCAAACTCTCTCAGTCCACTGACCTTGAACCTCTCCCACATGGGCTGCCATCTTGAGAATATTGCCTTGGTTCCTAAAAAGGGGCACACCTCCCTCCTGGCTGCAGCAACTGCTCCAACACTAGCTTCTACTTCATCTCCTCTCACAACTCTCAGCAGACCAATCATTATTGGCAACTGGGCACACACCCTGCTGGTTGTCCACAAAAGCTGGACACTGGGTTGGAGATTTTTTCTCTACCAAGGCACTTTGAAATCTCCAAGCTACCCAGCCCCATCCAGAAAAAACTAAAATCCACAGAAATCTGCAAAAGCAGTTTCCTCCACTTAAAATCTATGCTCTGTAGCAGCAAATGTGCAAACCCTGTGTCCTTTTCCTGACCATTTCCATAGTGACAGAGCCTCACACTGTCACTATATATATACTGTATATATATATATATATATATATATACTGTATATATCCCACAAAGGAGAGCTCCACAACAATAACAATTTTCAACTGCTCTGGTTTAAAATATAGGTTTTTGTTTTATTCACTTCCAGAAGATATGTTTGGAAGCCACTCTGCCATGTTAAAACGCCTCTGGTAAGTGCAGTCCTAACTTTCAATTATCTAAGTTCCCAAATATGGACATACATAACAATGCACAACCAGTGATCAGGCTTTCTCTGGGCAGTCTGATCTGTTTAAAAAACCTAACAAAAAGAGAAAGGGGCACATGAGCAGGGCATTATGCAAAAACTATAAAAAGGGCTCCTGAAAATAATGTTAAACTAGCCATAAAGAAACTATCTGTGTGTAAATATAAGCTTGTGGTATTGAGCTCTGTAAAAAAGTGTTTTTTAGAACAAAGTAGTAAAGGAGTTCCTTAAAAACACATGAAAAGGAGCATAAAGGTCCATCTGCTGCATTGGTGTGCATGTGCGGCGCTCTATGATGGCCGCTTGATCATGGAGCTCCGCACTGCTCTGACACACCGCTGTCACCATCCGCGAACCTGATGTCCCTAGAAGCTATCTGAAGGGCAGGGACCGTCACGCACACTGTGGGGCTCATTTCTGGAGGAGCAGTTCCCCCGTACATTAAAGGACCGCTGGGACTGATCTGGGAGAAGGCCGTGCCGGGCAAGATGGCGGCAGATCAGGCCTGACGCCGCAAGGACTACGCACCACTAGCACATACACAGCCTGGGCTCAGGCATCCATGTACTGCCACCACCTCCACCCCTGACAGGGAAAGGTCGGGCCACAATTAAGGAATGTCTCTGGGTCCAGTCTGGTGAAATACAACTGACAGGGGAAAACAGGCCACAACTCTAGACTGTGTCAGGTCCCAGTCTAGTGTAGTGAAAGCCTCTTCACGCACAGCAGCACAGCCATCCCCATGCAAGGGGATTTTTGGTTGCACCAAATACTTCATTAAGCCCCCTCTCCATACGGGGTACTCTCCTGCACCATACAAAGCTCAGCCCCCCCTCAAGCAGTGTACCTTGGGCTATTTTAGATCCAGATCGACACTCCTCTCAGTCTTGGATTTATTTGGCTCTACCAAACAGCAACCCTCACTCTGCCAAAAGAGACTAATCCTGTCAAGATCCAAATAGAAACTCCTACAGTAGCTGAGTGACTCTCCCTCATTCTCTATAAGTCCGCATCCCCCATTTGGGTGGCAATTTGTGGGCACTATACACGTTACCCCTGACATCCCTGCTATTTTATTACTCCCCTTTGGAACCCACGGTCTCCTCACAGGGTGACCCCACACCTCAGCAACATCTACCCGCATGTGGGCCAAGACTGTCAAACGCAACCTGCAATCGCACTTCAGCTCACCTACAGACATTACCTCTGCCCACACAATGGTAGTAGGCCGACAATCCTCTGAGGCAACATTGCCCAACTTCCCCAGCTCTCCCTCATGGCATGATTCCTCTCATTCCGAGATGGTAGGGGGCCATGGGCCCATTTGCCCAGGGGGAATCCCTATCTCCTGCCTCCATAGTCTCTCTCCTTAACCACACTATTGATGAGATTCTTATGTCTCCTACCACAGAACCGATCGCCCATCCAGCCACCCTCCAGGGCAAAGACCAACATGCCTTGCAGCACCAGGACATGTCCATCATGTTCCAGAAATTTGCGGAACTACTGGATAAGGGCCTTGCCCTAACCGCGACTAGGATCACTTCTGAAATCAAATTGGATTTACAACTGCTGGGTTCTCACATTGATAATGTGGAGACTAAAATGGATGCCCCCATCAACAGGGTCAACCAGAACCCGGACTTGATCCAAGAACTGCACACCCGACTGGAAGGGGCCTTGGCTAAAATTGACGACCTTGAAAACAGGTCAAGGAGGCTGAACTTTAGAGTCAGGGGCCTTCCGGAGAGCGTCACAGATGTTTCAGAAGCTGTCCACACCTTGATCAAAACCCTTATCCCAGACATTCACCCACACAAAATGGAGCTGGACCGGGCTCACAGGGCACTAGGACCCCCACGTTCGGATGACCTGCCACGGGACACTGTAGTCGGCTTAAAATTTGACTACCACAACATACATACAGATTCTCCACACTTCAGGAAGGGGAATCTTTACTACATCAGCTAGGAATCATCTCCAAAGACCATCCTTCACCAATGCAAACTTCCTCCTCCAGCTTGTCCAAGAGACCACCCTCTGGCAGAAACCAAGGTCTAAGAAGGCCAAGGAAGGTGCCCCCCCCCTTGAAACAGTTGTACGGAGTTTCCTTTCTTTTTCCTCTTCTCCAACACTGGAGTCTGGTCCCAATGGACCTCTGTTTTGTCCTTGACACCCAGTCAAGGGACACATATATTTTTATATATATATTTATATTTACATTATCTTACTAGGTTCTTAGTCTTTAGATGGACTCTCAGTAGGACCCCAACCTTTGCATACTCAGATTTGCCTCTCCTTTATGGGAGGCCTCCCCTTCCCTTTTTATGGCTGAGGTTACAGCATAGTGCACAGAAGGCCAATCTTTATGTTTCCTTATATGCTTACATAGTAATTTTATTGTACCTTAGTATCCTGATACCACTAGGTTACCTAACACCCTACTGAGGTCTCAGTTTTTCCCACAGGTTACTCATCTTAGCTGTGTTCCTCTCAGCATTAGTTGTTCTTTTTTTTTTTTTAAGGGGACGTGGTACATGGAGTGGCGGATATGCACCCACCCCCTGCTCTTGGAGAATGGCTTTCTAAATTCTTCAGAACAGGGTGCTCCCACCATTAGTGGAAATCACTTTGTTTGTTAGAGGGATTATGCCTCACATATTCCCTCCATGTTCTTTTCTCCCGATGCCTTACTTCTCTTCTAACCTTCTGCTCTTTCTTCCTTCTAGACACTTCTTTTTCTCCAGGATGACAGGTCTGGACTCATCATTCCCTTGGCTCCAATTGGCCTATATCAGACACAGCTCTCCCGATTGTACCGTGTCTTCTCCCTCAGGACCTCAGGTAGGTGGTTGGGGATTGCCGCTTGCACTCCTTTCTCTGCTCCATGGCTGACCCTTCTACAACCAGGCTGCCTCTCCTGATAGCCTCACACAATATCCAGGGCCTTAACTCCCCCATGAAACGTAAAAAGATGTTTCAGCAATATGCTGCTCAGAAGATAGACATCATATTCGGGCAGGAAACCCATTTTCCAAAAACATTAACCCCCTTTTTATCCATCGCAAGTTCCCCACTTTTTATCTGACCAGTTCAGACAAAAAAACGAAACGAGTAGGCATTTTTTTCTCGCGTAGTATCCACTTCTCATCTATGGCTGAACTGAAAGACCCAGAGTGTAGATATCTGCTTCTTAAAGGTCATATTGATCACCAATTTTACACGTGTATTTCCTATTATGCCCGAACAAAGGCCAATCTAAATTTTTTAATCCCTCTCCCCAGCCACTAACCCTCTGGAGGAATGGACAGTAATATATGGTGGCGATTCGAATACAGCCTTTGACGTAGGCTTAGATAAGACCCACCCCCCAGGCCAGGACCAGATTCGTCCCTCAAGGCAGAGACTCAAGGTGGCCAGACAGATTTTCAACCAGGGGCTGGTGGACTTCTGGAGGGAATTGAATCCCACAGCCAGGGACTATACGCACTTCTCCAGCCCTCATGGCACTTTTGCCAGAATTGATAATTTCTTCATTCACACTTTCCAAATACCACTGGTAACCATTTCCCTCATTAGGGACTCTGCCTTGTCGAATCATTCCTCCATTCTTTTAGTGTTGAACAGAGCAAGGGCTTCAACTGGAGGCTGAACGCCTCCATTCTTAGCAATCCAGTACATGTAACAGAAATTGACACAGCAATTCAGGAATACTTTCTACTGAATGATGTTGAGGGCATCTCCCCTTCCTTCCTTTGGGCAGCTCACAAATCCTTAATCAGAGGGAAATTGATTCAAATAGCCTCCAGGATCCGTAAAACCAGAGCTGTAGACATTGAAAACCTAGAAAAAGACTTTCTAAGGGCTAGCAAACAACATAAAGACTCTCCCTCCTCTTCCTCCTTAGGTAATTTAGAGGCGGCTCGTACCGCCTTAAATGTATCTCTCACGGCAATTGCTGAGAAACACCTTAGATGGGAGGGAGGGCGCTTTTATTTGCAGAGAGACAAAATAGGCTCCATTCTAGCACATAGACTTGCCCCCAAACTGAGAGTTCGCTCCTTACCTAAAATCAAGATGCAAGATGGCTCTACCTCTCAAAATCCCCCCAAAATTTTGGAAGTCTTCTACAAGAAACTATATGCTGGAGATGGGGAAACCCCATCAACCAACCATTTACAAGAGTTCTTAGACTCATTACCAATCCCCAAGCTCACACAACAGCATATGGACAATCTGGAGGTACCCATTTCCTCTGATGAGATTATCCAAGTCATCAAATCCCTGAAGAACGGCTCAGCCCCAGGCCCCGATGGTTTTGCTGTCCCTTACTATAAACACTTCACAAGCACTCTAGCCCCAATATATCTCATTAATAATGACCTTAAAATTCTAAATGAAAATCATAGCTAACAGGATCTCCAACTTCATAGAACATTACGTTCATAGGGATCAGGTAGACTTCATCCCGGGAAGACAGGGCCCGGACCAGATTAGGAGGGTGATTGACATTGCATCTCTCCTAAGGTCAGGCTGGGACAATGGCATTTGTCAAAAGGGGTTCCTTCTTTCATTAGACATGACAAAGGCCTTCGATACAGTCTCCTGGTCCTACCTGTTCCCTGTCCTACAGCACTGGGGCTTTGGTCGGTCCTTTCTAAATATAATAGGCGCCCTATACTCCAACCCAGAAGCTAAAATCAAACTTCAAGGTTATCATTCCTCTCCCTTTCCTATCAGGACAAGCACACGACAGGGATGCCCTCTATCCCCGTTGATTTTTGCCCTGGTCATAGAGATCCTCGCGATTATTCTCAGATCCAACCCCGACATTCATGGGGTGACCTGTGGTGCACAAACCCATAAATGTGCGTTATATGCCGATGACATAATGCTCTTTGTCACGGATCCTCATATCTCCCTTCCAAATATATGCAGGACCCTGGACGAGTTTGGCAAGTTCTCGGGGCTACGTGTTAATTACTCCAAATCCCTGGCCTTCAATATAACTCTGCCTGATCATGTAGTCAAATCTCTTAAAAATAATTTTCCAATTCGGCTGAGTTGACAAGACCCTCCCTTACCTAGGGGTACATATTACAACTTCCATAACTAACCTATACGCAGCAAACTATTCTAATATGTTCCTAAAATTGGGACCGGAAATGCAGACATGGGACAGGGTCAACTCCGTTAAAATTAACTTGCTTCCGAAGCTCCTATACCTTCTCTGGTCTCTTCCCATTTCGATCCCCAGAGTTCCTCTCAAAAAATTCCAAGCCAAAATCATTTGCTTCATTTGGAGTAACAAAGGCCATAGACTAAACAAAGAGACGCTGTTCTGGCTCAGAGATAGGGGAGGCTTGGGTCTCCCAAATTTACTTTGGTACTACCAAGCAGCCCAACTTTCCCAACTCTCAATCATTTACTCCAAAAGCGCACACCCTGACAGGGTTCGCCTAGAAAGACAAGCAATACCCAAACACACTATGGACTTTTTGCTGTGGTCTCCCCCCAAATCGAGACCCCCCATCCTGGCTCCTACCCTTTCTCACTCCCTGGCCCTCTAGGATAGCATTAAAACTAACATCAACCTGACTTCCTCCTGGCAACCACTCTTTCACCTATTCCATAATTCAATTTACCCTCTAGGGCTGGACATTAGGGCTTTCTGTTGGTGGCTGGACAAAGGCCTGTATAGAATAGGACATTTTGTCAACTCCATGGGCCCACTCTTGGTCGCTCACTGCACGAGTAAATCAGATATGCCTGCTTCAGAAAGAATTAGGCTTCAACAAATTTCCCACTTCATCAGATCACTGTGGAAGGACAAATCCTCCCCTTTATCGTTAACAGCCTACGAAGCCTGGTGCGGTCAGATCATGGAGCAGAGGGGAGGCATCTCAGTAATTTACTGATCATTGGTCTATTCCCTGGAGAAGGCACGATACATGAGGGATTGGGAGAGTGAGCTGGGAATGGAGTGGAGCCTAGATACCTGGCATAGGGCCTTCTCAGCATCCTCAAAGGGTCTCTCTAATGTAGCCTTGGTGGAGGCAAACCAGAAAGTTCTAACACGTTGGTACCTGGTCCCCTAGAGACTTGCCAAACTCTACCCAGCCTCCACCCCCCTTTGCTTTCGGCAGTGTGGTCTTACCGGCACGATGCTCCACACCTGGCGGGAGTGCCCTAAGATAAGGGATCTGTGGAACAAAGTCTTTCATTTACTTAGAAAACGTACAGGTCTTCTGATGCAGAAAACCCCGCAAATTGCTCTTTTAAACTCTCTAGGCCCGGAGGTTCCGAAGCTGACCAAACGCCTCATCACCTTTGTCCTGAGCAGCACAAAATTAACGATTGCTAGAGCTTGGAAACGCCCTACTGTTTCCTTTAACCAAGTCAAAAAGAAAATTTCCTGGATTATGACACAAGAGAAGACGACAAGCATCTTTTTGGATGCAATGGAGAAACATGACGCAATCTGGGAACCCTGGCTTGCACATGTTTCTCATGCATAGCTCTTCTCTATTACACAAGGGGTTTCTTCATCGTGTGGTATGCCCAGTTCCTGTCTCCGATCTCTGTCTGCTTCCTCCATTCTCCTATGCTTTGTCTCTCCATTTCTCTACTCTACCTTTCTTCATTCCACTATTTTCTCCTTTCTATCCATATCTCAGTTTATGTTTCTCATTTGATCACAGTACTTGTTTAATTTGTAGGATCTTCACACATTGTTTATCACTTCTACCACACAGCTTTTATTGTTTGGATCTTCCGTCTCTGTCTGTACTGTTGCTTAGTCAATATATGACCCTCATCAGGTACCCTCCTCAGGTCTAGGAATCCCCCTCCCCCAGGCCATGGCTCCTGGGACATCCTACTGCCTCTCACGCATGGACATTTATGAACGGATTCATCTCCGTGACCAGCTAGCCTTGTTTTTGTTATTGAGAAGGTTGTCTTCCCAGGAGGGTATCTCTATCACCAAAAACTGGTTACTGCACTGAGCATTCTTACTAACAGTTTGGAGAATAGGCTTTTTTGAGACAGAAAGATCCACTTGGGTCTAATGATTTGGTGTCCCCCTGGAGATGCAAACTGGGGGGAGTGTGGTCACGTAGCCCACTGCGGCACAGTATGATCCCACTTGGGGTGCTGCGGTTGGAGGACTTTGGCTCCGTCTGTTTGAGCGACCCCTCCCTCTCCTCTCCGGAGGCAACCTTGGTTAAGATAGGCTGGACGGAGGAGGCGGTATACTCCGAAGGCTTTCATTGATCCATGTAATTGATTTCTCAATTTTTGACCTATCTTACCTTGTACTGTCTTTTACATGATGTTTAATTTCAATAAAAATCTATTGAAAGTAAAAAAAAGGTCCACCTGCTGCATGGCTATATACTGTAGGTGTATATAGAGTACATGTTGTGTATGTGCATGCATATACATATTATGACATTTTGCAAGGCGCCACAATGGATGGGTGATACTTGTTGCCTCGCATGCGATCATTTTGAGGCGACTAGTGAGAGTCCGACCCCGGTTTTGCCAGCCACCGTGGCAGAGCTGCTTCCAGCCTGGTCTTTCTGGTCCACTCAAACCCCTCTCCACCTAAATTTAATGACCAGGAAGAGAGCCGAGGAGAGCTCTATCTTGGATCTCAGTGGGAGAGAGCAGAGGGAGCTCTGTGTGCTAATTTGGACTCAACTAACAAGATTTGCACTGCGCTTATGTTTTGTGAGTGTCGGAGACAGCCCCACACTGCATAGAGAGGAACCTGAGTGTTTAGTTTAGCACTGGATGGCGAGGTTTTGTTTTCTGTTCTTTTATGTGTTTTGTGCTTGCAAAGCTGTAATAATAAAACCTGGCATGCTGCCAGATTTTAAAGACACTGAACTCCATGCTGAATCTTTTCTTCTGAGGAGTGATCCCCACGAGCTAATCTCTGACACTTGGTGGACTCAGCGGGCATCTTCCTGGAAGATGGAGGATGTAGTAAAAGCCCTATTACAGGCCACTGTGGCCCTACAAGAGAGCGATCGCCAGCAGTGGGAAACCAACCACCAAGTCACAGAGGCCATTGCAGCTCAGCGAGAGGAGAGTTACCAGGCTATCGCAGCCCAACAAGCAGCTCAACGGGAGATGAATTACCAGTTTGCAGAGGCCCTGGTGGAATTAAAGAAGGGGTCCACAAGTCCTGTGTCAGCGGAACAAAAGGTGGTACGTGCCAGCTACCACATGCAAAAGATGACACCTGCAGATGACGTGGAGGCGTACCTCACGACCTTTGAAAGAGTTGCTGATCATGATGGATGGCCAAAAGAGCACAGGGCGGGACTGTTAGCACCTTTCCTGACAGGTGAATCTCAAAAGGCCTACTTTGATTTGGAACCAGTAAAGGCCCAGGACCATGAAACTCTAAAGACGGAGATACTCACACCCCTGAAGGGCACCATGGCTGTCGGGGTTCAACGGGTGCATCAGTGGTCCTACTGCATGGACAAGCCACCCCTCCTGCAAATGTTCAACCTGATATATCTCACAAGGAAGTGGTTGCAACCTAGGACCTTGTCAGGCCCCCAGATTGTGGAGTGTGTGGTCATGGACCGGTATCTATGTGCACTCCCTGCTGCTTTGGGGAAGTGGGTCAGTCATGGGGACTCCAAAACTGCCAACCAATTGGTGGACCTCGTAGAGAGATACACTCCTGCTGAGGACTTGTTGCACCCATCTGCGCCCCACTCCAATGTATCTAGGGGTGAAAGATCTCCCGGTGGACCCGGTAAGACTGTTCCAGAAGTCAAGGGCATGGGGAAGTTTGATAAGACTGCAATGGCTAAAGAGACTATGGGTTCTGGACTTGAAGACTGGCCAAAGAGGCCAGGAAGGTCTTGGGGACCCTTGAGAGGACTGGGTATAGAACACATACAGTGCTACCGATGCCATGCATTGGACCATATTGCTGCCAATTGCCTCCTGAATGATGAAACCATGCAACGTGATTATACTTATGTGAATAGACATCTTTCTCTTTTTGCAAAGGTCGCATATACAGTATCATGTTCAAGTTGCATGGAGAAGCAAATGTGTGTGATTTTTGTTGATGGGAGACCAGTCACTGCACTGCTTGACTCAAGTAGTGTGGTGACATTGGTAAAAAGCAATTGTGTAAACCATGCAAGGTTACACCCTAGCGCTGTTGGAGTATTTTGCATCCATGGGGACACTTGTGACTACCAGGCAGCAGTAGTTGAGATTGACACCCCTTGCAGTAGTGTGATTCATTCAGTGGGTGTGGTACCTTCACTTCTTTATGATGCCCTAGTGGGCAGGGATTTTCCCCATTTTTGGAGGTTATGGGAAGGCACAGGGAGTCTGGAGGATATAGCTCTCCCTGCTGCCGGAGCCAGACTCATTTTGCCAAATGAAAGGGAGACTGATGGCAGGACCGAGGAGAGAGGAGACCCTCTTCTTTTTCTGGTACTGGCTGAGTAGCCGGAGGAGCTCAAAGATAGCTCACGTGGGGGCTAATGACCCAGACTGTGTCTCTGTTCCTGATGGTGAGAGTGAACCGAATGTAGTACCTGACTTAGAGGTCCAGAGAGAGAGAACTTATGTACAGAACAACTACGGGATGTCACTCTCCTCAGACCTAGAGAAAATGTGAAGGTGATGGATGGGGAACCTGTGGACCCTAATTGGGGGTGTATTTTCCCTACATGGTGCTTAAAAATAGTTTGTTGTATCAGGTGGTGAAACACGGGAGGACAAAGTGGAACAGCTAGTGATTCCCAAACCCTTCCACAGGATGGTGCTAGATCTGCCCCATGGGCATATAATGGGGGGACATCTGGATATGGAGAAAACCAGGGAGAGAATAACCCAGAGATTCTTCTGGCCTGGGTTGTATGCAGACGTTAAAGAATGCTGTGAATCATTCCCTGAGGGTCATATGATGTCCCTGTCACCCCATTCTCGTAGCCCCCTTGTCCCACTCCCCCAAATTGAAGCGCCATTTGAACAAATTGGCATGGATCTCATGGGACCTGTAGTAAAGTCTGCCTGGGGACACCAGCACATCCTGGTGATCCTGGACTATGAGACTCGCTATGCTGAGCCATACCCTTGCGGAATACTTCTGCTAAGACTATCGCCAAGGAAATTGTCCAGGTGTTTAGTCGGGTGGGGATCCCTAAAGAGCTCTTTTTTTTTTGAACAATATTTTTTATTGAAGGTTTATCAGTACAGATAAAATAGTACAGCCTGGACAATAAGGCTGGTGAACACGTTGCAGGTTAACATACAACTACAGGAACAAAGCAAAAAATCTAAAGCAATAAATCTAAAGCAATAGTTACCATTGGGGAGGGGAGAAGGGTTTGTTAGGCATTACTCCGACTCTATATGTGTACAGTTTGCTATCAGACTACCCCAAGGAGTGTGGGGGCTCTTCTAGTCAGATGGTTTCAACGTATTTGATTGTGCGGACTAGACCATCTCCTATAAACTGATGTAAGAGAAGTGGTTTTTGGTTATTCTCCCCCCTACCCCAACCCTCTCTTGTTGAAGTCATATTATGCTATGGGTCATGGGGGGGGTATGGAGGGGGAGGGGGGGAGTGAAGTGAGGGACAGTTTAATATATCAGACTGGGTAACTGTGTTACATCTGAGAGTCAGAGTGGTGCCCATCAACCAAACGAGTTTGTAGCTAGTACTAAGTGTAATATACCTTAGTTTCTATAACCTCTTCCAGTTCAGGTAATTACTTGGTTCTTAAATCTTTCATTAGTTGAATGGCCAGGAATTCGAAGCTTGTTGGAATCTTTTAAAGGTTAAAGAATTCACCGCAATGGCTTTTTCCATCATTCCGTGAGTATTAACTACCCTTATTACATCTGAAATGTTAGGAATTTGTTGGGATTTCCATCTTTGTAATATTAAAGATCTGGCGGCTAGTAGTATGTGGGTCACTAGTTGTCTATCTGGTCTAGGGTAGATATCTATCCTTATGTTCAAGATGCCTAGTTCAGGGTTGGGTTTAATTAACAAACCAGTGCATTTGGCCAGATGTTTGAAAATTTGATTCCAGAAGCTGGTAATGGTAGGGCATTCCCAGAGTATATGCATGAGATTTCCCACTTGTCCGCACAATCTCCAGCATAGTGGTGATTGTGCGGGGTAAAATCTTGCTAATCTAAAGGGGGTGTAGTACCATCTTTGCCAGATTTTTAGGGACATTTCCCAATGTGTTACACAGTGCGAGGCTTGACATATGGACTGGAAAGCTGACCTCCATTTTTCCATGGTAAAAACTTGCTTGAGATCCCTTTCCCAGCTGTGCATAGGTGTAGTTTTGTGAGATATGTCCTCTGTTTGTAAGATACTATAGAGTGCAGAGATGTCTTTAGATTAGATGCCTGCATATAGTTCCATACTTTTGTGTTCGTGTGGATGTCTCTTATTGGGTATTTGTTCAAGAAGGCCATAATCCTAGTTATAGTAAATGCTTCTGATTGGGGTAGTTGGAATTGTTCTAGAATATTTTCTATGGTTTTTGGAGTGTCTTTGTCGTATAGTTGTGCTATTGAGGCAAGTCCCTTGTTGTTGAGGTGTGTAGTAGGGAGCATAGGAATCATGGAACTTAGGATCTTTATAGGGAAATCTTTGTTACGTGCAATCTCTATCGAATTTTGTGATTGAGAAATAGTTCTCCATATTTTGACTGTCGCTTGGAGGGTTGAGGGGAGAGAGTGTAGTGGCCATGAACGCCATCGGTCTGTCACCAATACCCATAAAAGGTCTTTGGTAGGATATATTTCTTGTTCTAGTTTGACCCATAAAGGGGGGTCTTCTTTGTTTAGCCATTGCTTGATAGGGGCTATCTGTATTGCCTTGTGGTAGTTGTGGATGTTCGGCATGTTCGATCCACTATCAGATTTGTGGCGATAAAGTATTGATTTAGGGCATCTTGGTCGCTTGTTTTTCCAAATAAATTTTGTGAGGAGGGTATTGATTTTGGCCAAGTATTTGTTAGGGATTGGAATATGTAAGTTTCGAAATGTGTGGGAGGACACTCATTTTGAAAGTGGCTAGTCTACCACACCATGCTAGTTCTATTTTAGATATTCTGTCTAGTTCGTTGGAGATCTTGGATAAAAGAGGGGGCACGTTAGCGGGGATTAGTTTGGCTATTTTAGGTGTTAGAGTTATGCCTAAGTACGTTAGACCTTTATCATTCCAGGGGTATGGAAGGATGTTTTGAATATTCTGTTTGACCATTGGAGGTACCCCAAGGTCTAGTATTGTGGATTTAGATGTGTTTACTTTATAATATGAGATGGCGCTGAAGTGTTCCAGGGTCTGGTGTATATAGGTTAAGGATTGTTTTGGGTCAGTTAGCATTAGTATAATGTCGTCTGCAAAGAGTTGGATTTTATGGTGGTAGTTTTGGAAAAGGAAGCCTTTGATCATGGGGTGTGTGCGTATTTTCTCTGCTAGAGGCTCGATAACTAAATTAAAGATTGACGGGGACAGGGGACACCCCTGCCTGGTCCCGTTTGTTATTTGAAAAGTTTTGGACAAGGCTCCTGATGTGTATATCTGTGCTGATGGCTGTGAATATAGAGATGAAATGGCTGATGCTATAGGACCAGTGAATCCAAACTTTGCCAAAACCTGGGACATGTATGTCCAGTGCACTCTATCGAACACCTTCTCTGCATCCAATGCTAGGAGCAGAGAAGGCGTTCGGGATCTCTCTGCGTGGCATATTACATCAATCACACGTCTGGTTGCGTCTGAGGTCTGGCGTCCGGACATGAAACCTGTCTGATCCCTTTTGATCAGGGAAGGAAGCACCCTCGATAATCTTTTCACTAGTATTTTGGCAAAGACCTTAACATCACAATTAAGCAAAGAGATAGGACGGAAATTAGATGGTACAATCGGTTCTTTCCCCCGTTTGAGTGATCACATATGCTCTCAGCATCTCCAGAGGAAGAGAGGAGGTTGTTGCAGCTTTCTCAAAGACGTTTCTTAGATGAGGGATTAGTGTTTCTTGGTGGATTTTATAATATTCGTTTGGAAGGCCATCTGGCCCTGGGGATTTCCCATTCGGGAGAGACTTGATGGTATTTATTCGTTCCTGAGATGTTATGGGCTCATTTAAGTATTTAATTTTTATTTTTTATTTATTTTTTTTTTTGCCACTTCAGATACGCGCCGTCTCAGGGCTAATCATTTTGATGATCATTTTATATCTCTGACAGCGTTTCTCATCATTGTGGTTTTCATGCAGAAGATAAAAAGAGTACAAAACAGAAAAAGTGATCCCCATATCTCTTTTACCCTTCCCAACCTCCCTCCCCCTCCCTGCACTCCCCTCCCCTCGCATCCTCTCTCCTTTTCCATCCACACTCCCAATAACTGTGACACTCACCCCATTCATTCCTCACCAACCTTCCATAAGCGTACTCACTCATGCAAAGACATTACTTGTTTCCCCTTCTTGCTTGTTACCTCTATATCCTCTAGAGAGGGTAACCCTTTTTTTCCAACCAAGGCCCCCACTTTTTACCAAACTCTTCGATTTTTCCTCTTTTTACGTATATTCTTTTCTCTTTCCACATAGTCTCATCTATACACTTTTCCCAGTCTCCTATAGTTGGGGGAGAGCTTGATTGCCACTTTTGTGCGATCACTTTCCTTGCTTGAAACAGGCAGCTTATTACTACGTTTGACAGGTTGTTGCGCCCCCTCGTCCCTCAGCCCAGTTAATATACATTGTCGTGGATCTGTTTCCAGTGACAAATTGAAGACTGTGTTAATTACTTCCACTATGCCCTGCCAATATCTATATAGTTTTGGAAATCTCCAAAACATATGAATTAGATCCCCTGTATTTTGACACCTAGGACATTTATCATCTTGTCTCTTTCCAAATTTATGTAGTCTTTTTGGGGTGTAATAGACTCTATGTATTAGATATAATTGTGATATTCTCTGAGATTGTGCTAGTGATACCTGCGGGCATACTCTCAAAGCTTTTTTCCACTGGTCTTCATCTATCGCACCCAAATCTTTTTCCCATTTCATCTTTGTCTCTAGTCCTGCCCTTTGTTCTTTTTCCCTCTTACTCAGGCTTATATATAGGCTAGAAATCATACCCTTTGTTTGACCTGGTTTTATTATCTTTTGCAGGGTCGGGCACTCAACCATCACCATCTTCACACTGCCAAATTGTTTAATCAGGGCATGCCTGATCTGCATATATGTATAATATGAATGACTTGGAATTCCCCATTCCTCCCTTAATGTCTCAAATGACTTCATGCTCCCATCCTGATATAACTGAGCTATGTACTTGATCCCACACCTCCTCCACTCCTGATTTTTCTCTATATTTTTAAGCTCTTTAAGGCGGTTGTTATTCCAGAGAGGAGTACAATTCAAAATTTCTTTATGACCCAGTTTTACTTTAATAGAGCTCCAGACTTTATCAACCAATGTCAATGTTGGGGTTCTAGGGGCAAAGGCCCTCCCCTCCAATGCTTCCACAATCGATTCGTGCGTTGTCTGCTCCAACATGAGGCGATCATTAATATCTTGTCCTCCTTGTACCCCACACCCCGCCAGATGTTGTAATTGTGCAGCCAAATAGTAATTTTTTGGGTGGGGGAGCGCTACCCCCCCTCTTCCGGTTGCAGTTGGAGAACACCTAAACGCATCCTGGGAGCTCTCCCTCTCCATATTATTGTTCTAAAGAGTACATCGATCTTTAGGAACCATTTTTTTTGGATCCAAACCGGTGAGTTGTGAAGTACATGTATTAGTTGTGGGAGCCACACCATACGGATAAGGTTGCATCTCCCTGCAACCGAAAGAGGAAGGTGTCTCCAGATTTCAGTCTTGTTTTTGAATTTATTTAGAATAGGAATTA
>BLSH010333321.1:767674-812830 GCA_018402905.1 Glandirana rugosa | reverse complement strand
TGTTGGATTAGTAATCCCCGAAGGAACGCTTTCAGGGTGTCCCAAAATATTCCCCCTGAGACAGACCCATAATTTGTCTTCACAAACTCCTCCAGTGCTGTCGGGATTGTATCCGATTTACCAATGAGTTCCAACCAGTATGGGGCCAATCTCCAATTTCTACCGGTACCGCCCTCCTCTGAATCCACCGACAGCACCAGAGGAGAGTGGTCCGACAGACCTCTGGGCAAATAAAAAATCTCATGAATTCTATGAAGTATCCCCTCATTACCTATGGCTAGGTCAATCCTAGACAGCGTATTATGTGAGCTAGATGAGCAAGAGAATTGCCGCTGCTCTGGATTATATGTCCTCCAAATGTCCATTAACCGTGTTTCTTCCAAGAATTGGGAGAGTTTACCCCCAGAGGGGCTCCCCCCTCCGCATCTCGGAGGCAGTCTATCCCTACTCTCCTCCACCACCGTATTAAAATCTCCCACTATTATAGTTGGAACATGAGATTTGTCCGAGATAAAGTCCAATATCTCATATAACAACTCAATTCTAAATGGTGGAGGGATATATAAATTGACCAGGACCAGTTCTATATTTTCCACTAGGCAATGTAGCAGGATGTATCTGCCTAGCACGTCGACTTTGACCTGCCTGCAGGAGAACATCACGCCAGTTTTCACAAAGACACTCACTCCTCTTGAATAGGAGGTATGGACTGAGTGGTAGTGTTTTTGGAATCTCCTACTCCCTATATGGGAGAGAGACTCCTTCGTGAAGTGGGTCTCCTGGAGGCAGATCACGTCAATCTTATGTGAGTCCATATGCTTAAACACAGCCCCTCTTTTTATAGAATTGCCTAGGCCCCTTACATTCCAAGAGCCTATTCTAAACTTTTTTGACTGAGTCATATAAGCAAATTAACCTCTGTCCAGAATAAAGAGCCAGAGCAAAGAGAAAAAAGGAAAAAACAAAAAAAAAAAGAAAAAAAAAACAAAAAACAAACAAAAAATTCCCTTCCCTTGTCCTTTCTGTACGTGTATATTGTGACCTTAGATACTGTGTATGTGTCTATATCCTGCCTTTTCCATTCACTAATTAGTTCCCCCCTCGCTTGTGTTCTTTTCCAGTCGTTGTGACTTATATGTGTATATTTTTTGTTATTTATTTTCTTTTTCACCCTTTCAATCTTCCACTCCTTCCCTCCCCTCCCTTTTTCCCTCCCTTTCCAACCCTCCCTCCCCTTTTTCTTATACCTATTTAGGTCCCCCTTGAGGACTTTTTTAGTGACCTTTCCTATCTTGGGTGAACAGGACCCACTCATACCAACCAAACTCTCCTCATTCACTCGTACCTGCCTTTCAGACACACAACACCCCTTTGTAAAACCCCTTTTACATTTTTCATTCCTTTTCTTCATACCCTGTGCTCTCCCCACTTCTTACTGTGCGGCTTCCCACCCCTACTCCACATGCAGGATTGAAAAAACAAGGGAAAGAAAAAAAATAAAAATAAAAAAAAGCAACACAACAGCACGTGCCCTATGTTCCCTCCTGGACCTCCTGTAATTTCCCCTTATTAACTTCTATCCAGTTCATCACCCCCTCTGGGGTATCAAAGAACTGTGTTGCCCCCAGTCCTGACATTCATAGACGTGCTGGATATAAAAGAGCATATGGGATCCTAAACTGCCGCAGTTTACGTTTCACCTCCAAGAATCTTGTTCTACGTCTCTGTAGCTCCGGTGAAAAGTCCGGGTATATAGACACTTTCATTCCATTAAAGAGGACATTCCCCTTTTCTCTTGTTTTTCTTAGGATCATCATTTTGTCCCTGAAGTTTGAAATTTTGGCAAGGATTGGGCGGGGATATCCCCCCGGTGGAGGCGGCTTAAAGGGTACTCGATGAGCTCTCTCTATGAAGAAGTGCGGGTCTCCTCCCACTGTCTCTCTAATCCAGTTCTCCAAAAATTCCACTGGGTTTGTCCCTTCACAGCGTTCTGGCATGCCTACTATTCTTATGTTCTCTCTCCTGAGCCTGTTCTCCAAGTCGTCCATTTTTTCGGCATATATACTTAGTTTCTCCTTCAATTCTTGTATATCTTTTTTTAGTGGGTGTACTTCATCCTCTAGTGCGCCAACCCTTTCCTCCACTTCAGATGTCCTTCCCTGTATGGCTTGGATGTCTTGACGTACCTGTGATACCTCATTTCTGATCTCTTTCATCTGCTCTGAGAGATCATTTAAGGCCACTCTGCATGTGTTCACTGCCAATAGTACCTCTCTTAGAGAGGGTTCAGCTTCCGTATGGGAATCAGAGGATATACCCATATTGGCTGACCCTTCCATATTGCTCTCAGCCAGGCTACTGCCACCGCTAATATTTAAGCTTGGCAGCCCCTGGCTTAATCTGCTTGAAGAACTAGCTTGCTGGGTTTTACCTTGACCTGAAGATCCTCCCTTAACTGGGGAGTGTATAGGTGTATGAGCAAACTTTTCCAACTTCGCTGCCGCAGCCGAGTTCCCTTTGGTCTTTTCCTTGGTTACCTTTTGCCCTCCTGTTGAGTCCTGTACAACCCCATCCTCACCCTTTTTCTTCACCATGTTGGAGGATGCTCAAACCGTCTGTGCCGTAGACTCCCCAAGTTATCTAATCCAGATGATGAATTGTTATTGTTACACCAGAAGGGGGATTCTTTAGGCCTCTGGATGGCTCCGAAGGTGAGGTAAATGGGAGTAGACTATGGGCTGTGTACTAAGATTTGCAGTCGTTAGGTCGCCCTTCTTAGTATAATCTAATGTGATCCTATGTCACCTCCCACTATCACTAAGGGTTTTAGGGATCCAGGTAGCTCCCCAGTCCCGCCCGGGCTGCAAGGCCAATCTTGCGTAAGTGGCCGAGCCCAAGGATGACAAGACTGGGCAGCCCTGGTATACCCCCACCAGCCCAGTAATAAGTTGCAATCTATCTCTGTGAGTTTAAGATGCTGGAGCTCGAGGACCTCTCTTTACTGTTCATTTACCCCCCCCATGGGCCCGTACATAGATCTGATATCAAGGCCTTCTCTGCGCACAAGTCCGTTAGGGCTCCACCCGGGAGAGGGCATACATTAGACGATAGATAATAATTTGAGTAGTAGCATAAACAAGCTGTTCAAAAAATATTTGCCGTGCGATGCAGTTTTGTTTCTACGATTTCTACGATTGTTTCTACGATTGCCATGCTGTTTTAGCTAATCAAGCAGTGTGGTATAATACAAACCCACACCGCATTTCCACATGAAAAACCCCACGTTGTAAAGCAAACCAGTTACGTAATATATATGTTATGAGTTATAGGTTATGTGTTATAGGTTATGACCACTTTGCATTTGTAGTATTGTACAGCTATTCTGATGGTTTAGTGCAGTTTAAGCTTGTATGGCAAGGAACGGTTTATAAATGACATTCGTATTTCTCAACTCGTCTTAATTGCCATACATCCTATTCTCAATTCTGGGTTGCTCTTCAGCTTCATGCAGTCACATCAACCTTTTAAGTAAAGTATCGTGGTAGTCCCCGTCTAATCTTCACAGCACTGTTCACTGTGTGTATGGGCTAAATGGACTGTTTGTACCGTATGGTGAAGTGTACTAAATTAGAGAGAACTCAGGTGGCACCCGTGCAGGTCTCTATTGTTGTTACTCCACTACTGATACTGATACTGATACTACCGCCACACAGACACAATTTCTGTTAACAGGGTCTCTATGAGCAGATTTTTACTATAGGTTGTAGCCAGTTCACGAGCACAGCACAGCCTGAAATAGACTGTGTGTTACTCTGCCTCACCACTCCCGACGTGCGGAGGTTTTGTCAGTGTGTGCTTCTGCTCCAGAGCCCAGCGGACCCGCCTGGATGACATCCCCCGTCCTCCACTCCTTCAAGCCGCCATCGCGGGAACAGATGCGAGCCGCGTGTGAGAGCCGTTCCTCCGTCCTCCGTCGCTGGGCTCGGTCCAGATTCAGGCTGCCGCTCTATCAGGATACTCTGGAGCTCGGAGCGAGAGCCGCCATGCACGCGCCCGCTCACCCGGACATCCTGTCACGCTTACCGATGAGCTTAAGTATTTAATTTGATCAGCTGTGAGTTTAGGAAGGGATATGCTTTCCAAGAAGTCTTGTATGTCTGATGCTGTTGGTTGGGGGGTGTCTTTGTCTGATTTTAAGTTGTACAGGGCTTCGTAATAGCTAGCAAATTCGTTTGCTATGTTTTGAGGGTGTACTATTTTTTGGGAGTTCTGCGGGTGAATTAGATAAGGGATCCTCATTTTGGCTTGTTTAATTTTGATTCTATTGGCCAGGTGTCTTCCTATTTTGTTCGCTTGGGAGTAGTGAGATAGTTTAAGCTTGCGAAGTTGGTGGTCAGATTGTTCTAGAAGTAAAGATCGGAGATCGTTTCTGAGTTGTAAGATTGAGTCTGAGTCTATTGGGGATGGGCTTTTCTTATTTTTAGTTTCTAATTGATGGATCTCAGCGATCAAGTCGTTAATTTTCCTATCGTAATCTTTTTTGGCCCTGGAGCTTTGTTTTATGAAGATCCCCCTCATGAACGCCTTGTGGGAATTCCATATGGTCCAAGGGTCGTCAACTGACGGAGCGTTAATCTCAAAAAATTCTCGGAGATGCTGAGAGGCATACCTGAAACACTCTTTGTTTTGTAGTAACTTGACATTGCATCGCCATATAAAGGTTTGTTCTCTGGGACTGTGTTCCTCCACTGATATTAATGTTGCCGCGTGGTCCGACCACATTATATCTGAAATGCTGGAGGAAGAGGTTCTCTGGAGAAGCCACCAATCTGTGATGATCATATCTATTCGAGAGTACACCCGGTGCCTGGAGGAGAAGAAAGTGTAGTCTCTCTCCTGAGCATTATGACACCTCCAGACATCGTACATCCCCTCTTTGTGAAGAAGGGGGCCCAAAGAGGGGCCACCCCTCCTCACTTCTGAGGATGTGTCTAGCATTGGATCATTTACCAAATTAAAATCCCCACATATAAGTACATGCCCATATTTGCACGATGAAATCGTTTTAAAAAGTCTGTGGAGGAACCTCATTTGATGCGTGTTTGGAGCGTAAACCAATGTGAGTGGGATGTTGTTAATATCACATGTGAGAATTAAATACCGTCCTTCCTTGTCCTTTATCTCTTGTTTGAGCTGGAAGTCTAGAGAGTGTTTGAGAGCCATCATTACTCCTTTGCTCTTTTGGGGGCCGTTGGCCATGAACACATGGGGGTAATCTTTGTGCAGACACCGGGGTGATTCTCCTTTTGGAAATGAGTCTCCTGCACACTAATTATGTCCGCTTTCCTGGCGATGGCTTCTTTCCATAGGGAGTGTCGCTTGGCAGGGTGGTTTAGGCCATTTGCATTTATTGAGAAGCAATTAATGGTCATTTATAATAAATGGTAGGAATTGATATTTCTGTTACCTGGATCGAGGTGTATGATCTGTGGCATTCCTCATTCAGTGATGTTGTACTCTGGTCTACCCGACTTGAAGTTGGTTGATTGTCTTTGGTCCTATTGCTTGAAACGGCTGTAAAACTTGAAATAAAACTGAAAAAAAAGGGGGATATAAACCAAACAAAGGGGTAAGCGTAAAAAGAGGATCTTGTATTCGATCCGAAAACAGATAATGCTGTTCTTGTGTTTTTAGGGGCCATTTGGATGTTGCAATCCATGTGGCCAGGGACTAGTTGCGGTGACCTTTACTAGGTTTGGTGTCAGGTACCATTGTATGAAGCTCTAGGTTTTGCTGGGCGCTTCCGAGACACTATCTGCCATTAATTTTCCCTTTGAATTTGGCTACCGGGGGGATGTGGGTCCAAGTGGGTTTCCGTGGGAAGAATGCCCCATTGGCGAAGCTTTTGTATGCCTTCCTCCATAAATGTAATGATGGACGTGGTTCCTGCATGAGTGACTGACAGGGTCGCTGGATATTTCCAACGGTGGGGGATAGAGTGGTTCCTAAGGGCCTTGGTGATTGTTGCTAAGTTCTTTCTCTTCTGTAGTGTGTGACGTGACAGATCAGGAAGCATTTGCAGGCCAGCATACTCTCCTGGAATGTCCGTCGCCTTCCTGAAGGCTAGAACTATTGTTTCTTTGGCTCTGTAGTAGTGCATGCGCATTATCACATCTCTGGGGATGTCAGATGCCAGGAAGGATGGCTTCGGAAGCCTGTGGATTCTGTCTATCATTAACTCAGGCTCAGATAAGGAGGGCGCTAATTTACTGAATAGGCCTGTTACATAGTTGGAAAGTTGCTCTTGAGGAATGTTCTCTGGGATGCCCCTTATTTTTAAATTGTTCCTCCTTGCCCGGTCTTCTATATCTGATATTTTGTCCTTGAGCCATTTTATTTCCTCCGCTTGTTCGTTGTGTGAGTCTACCATAGAATTGTATGAGGAAGTTATTTGCTCTATGGACCATTCTGTATGTTCAATTCTGTCACCCAGTTCTTTAGATCCTGTCTGAATTGCTTCATGCAGTATTTAATGTCTGATTGCAGTGAGTCTCTCAGGGACATCAACATTCCCTTTAGGGTTATATCAGAAATCGGCTGGCCCAGTGCTGGGAAGTTGTCAAAGGGGTCTGGGTTAGTTGACTGTGCGTGGCTGGCTAGGGCGTTTGTTCGGCTTACCTCAATGCCGTCTTCTGCCTCCTCCGGCCGGTCTCTGCACGGCTTTGACTTGGCTGGACTTTGGGTAGAGGGAGAGGAGGCTCCAGACGAGCCTTCGCTGTTCGGATTCCCCACTTGCGGCTTAGTGGTCGAGCTGTTGGCGTTGCTCCCTGTGTTTCCTCCTGTACCGCGTGTCTGTTGGAGCCTCGCGCCGCCACCATCTTTCCTGGGCTTGTTCGCGCTAGGCTGAAAGAAACTAGCTAGTTTCTTCACTTGCGACCCCTCCTTTTTCTTTCGGGTCATTCTCTTTTATTCCCGAGGGGATTCGGAGTCGGGTGTTCGCCCATGTGAGGTCTGCGGTACCTTGCTGCAGTGTATGTCCCGGGTGGCCGAGCGGAGCAGATAGCTTAGGCGTCCATCTTCCCCGCTGGTTGCCACGCCCCCTCCCTAAAGAGCTCTTGAGGGATCAGGGTACCCCGTTCATGTCCAGAGTGACCAGAGAATTGTGCAAGTTGTACAAAATTTCCCATTTCTATACCTCTGTTTATCACCCCCAAACTGATGGTCTGGTGGAAAGTTTTAACAAGACCCTCAAGATTATGCTAAAAAAGATGGTGGATAAAGATGGACAAAATTGGGATTTTTTGCTTCCGTACCTCATGTTTGCCATACGAGAGGTTCCGCAGCCATCTACGGGATATTCCCCCTTTCAAGTCTTGTATGGTAGACATCCCTGGGGGCTGTTAGATGTTGCTAAAGAGACGTGGGAAGGAGAGGACACCCATATAGTGTCATAGAGCATGCCCCCTTGATGAAGGATCAAATCCCAGCTGTCCTGCCCCTTGTACGAGAGCATATGGAGCAAGCCCAGGAGGCCCAAAGAACGTTTTACTATCGGGGTGACAAAACCCAAACTTTCAACCCCCCGGAGACAGAGTGCTGGTGCTAGTGCCCACGGTTGAAAGTAAATTCCTGACAAAGTGGCAGGGTCCCTTTGAGATTAGGTAAGGAGTAGGGGAAGTAAACTAAAAAGTTTACCAGCCTGGGAAAAGGAAACTGGAGCAGATTTACTATGTTAATCTCCTAAAACTGTAGAAGGACAGAGAGAGTTTATTGGCGCTGCCCACTCCCCAAATGGACAGGTTACCCCTGACCCCAGATGTCCCCATAACCGAGTCCTTGTCACTGATGCAACAAAACAGCGTTAAGGAATTTGTCAGTAAAAATAGAGGCTTTTTCCCTTCCCTACCCGGACTGACCACTGTACTACAACATGACATAATCACAGAACCAAGAGTCTGTGTAAATGTAAAACCCTACCTAACACCTGAGGCTAGACAAGAGGCGGTGGCGGGAGAAATAAAAACCATGTTGGAGTTAGACATGATAGAGGAGTCCCATAGCACCTGGTTGAGCCCTATAGTACTGGTCCCAAAACCCGATGGCACTATCCGGTTCTGTAACGATTTCAGGAAGCTGAATGAAGTACCTAAGTTTGACGCATACCCAATGCTGCGGGTTGACGAACTTGTGGATAGGTTGGGAGGTGCCCGGTACATATCAACCTTAGACCTAATTAAGGGATGCTGGCAGGTCCCCCTAACAGAGTCAGCAAAGGAAAAAAACGGCCTTCTCTACCCCTGAGGGGTCCATCCAATACAAGAGAATGCCGTTTTGTCTGCATGGGGCCCCTACGTCCTTTCAGAGGATAATGGACAAAACTTTGAGGCTGCATTGGCCTATCTGGATGATGTGGTCATCCACAGCCCAGATTGGGAATCATATCTGCCCCAGGGGCAGGTAGTGGTAGATTTGCTGAGGCTAGCAGGTTTAACAGCTTACCTGAGAAAGTGTGCCATAGATCTAGAGGAGGCCAAATACCTTGGGTATGTTATTGGCCAGGGTTAAGCATAATCAGACCAATAATATCGAGGCCATTCAAAAGTGACCTAAACCGGTGAACAAGAAACAGGTTTATGCCTTCCCGATTACCGGGAATTACTAATGTTTCGCCCCCAAATTTGCCACCATTGCCTACCCTCTGACCAATCTGATGAAGGGTAGAGGGTCAGGAATGGTTAAGTGGAATCCCAAAGCTGAGAAGGCATTCCAGAAGTTGAAGCAAGACCTTTGTGTACAGCCAGTGCTTGTGACTCCAGGCTTCACAAAGGAGTTTGTGGTTCAAACCGATGCCTCTGAGGTAGGACTAGGTGCTGTTCTGTCCCAGATCACAGACAGTGAGGAGTGCCCGGTCGTCTACTTAAGCACGGAGCTTAATAGATATGAAAGGAATTATTCATTGTGGAGAAGGAGTGCCTGGCTATTAAGTGGGCCTTAGCGGCCCTAAAATACTACCTGCTGGGAAGTTCATTCAGGCTAGTCACTGACCATGCCCCCCTTAAGTAGATGAGTAACAACCGGGTGAAAAATAGCCAAGTGACTAGGTAGTTCCTTGCCCTACAGCCGTTTAGGTTCTCAGTGGAACACCAGGCTGGAAGGCTCCAAAATAACGCCAATGGTCTTTCCCGGGCCCAGTGCATAGTCGGGACAGTTGCTCCACCCAAGGGGCTTGAGCAGAGGGGGGGGTATGTGACGTTATGCGAGGTGCCACAATGGATGGGTGATACTTGTCGCCTCGCATGCAATCGTTTTGAGGCGACTAGCGAGTGTCCGACCAAGGTTTTATTTTCAATAAATTTTTATTAGGTTTTATGTGAAATACAAGAAAGGTGACAAGCATCACGCCATAATTAAATCGTAACAACAATGAAGGACATGCTCTTAACACAACCTCTGCGTGGCCATCTAATGATAGTTTCTAGTGAGTATCGTGTCAGTGATTAACTATTGGCCGATCTGCCCAGACACCCCATCTGGGAGCAAACTGTGTCTTGGGCTAGGTGGTCACGTAATGCAGTTTCATTAAGACATGTTCTTCATCAAGGTCTAAACTTAGACTACTACTATAATAACATAGTTGTTGTGTTGGTTATAGGGAAACAAGAAAGGGGGGAGGAAGGAGAAAGAGGTGGGGAAGGTGAGAGGTGAGGCTGTGAGCTGATACAATACTTAGTGTGTAGAGTGCACTTGGTTTTGTCTAGAGTATTACATCTTAATTACAAAATAAAAGCATAAGGAATTCTGATGCCTAGGTAATATATGAGAAGTAATATACGGGTAATATCAGGGTGTGTGAGTTTTTCCAAAGAGCCTGTCAAGCTTTAGGGTTGGAGAGAGCATAGTGGGTGTGTCATCTAGGAGTGCCAGTCTCATAGAAATTTTCCTTGTGAAAGATGGGCTTTAGCAAAGTAATATTCTTGTTGAGCATTCTCATTGAGGGTGTGTATCACATCGTTGAGGTTTGGTGGAGTCGGTAATTTCCAGTTGCGTGCTATGGAAAGTCTTGTTGCTATAAAGAAGTTTGTAAGTAAGGTGTGGTATTTGTATGGCCATGCCTATGCCTAATAAGGCTATTTTTGGATCCAAAGGAAAGTCCTCGTTGATGATTGTGGATAGTAGGGTGAACAGTTGATTCCACAGAGGTTGGATAATGGGGCATTGCCACCATATGTGTAAGAGTGATCCTGAAAGACCACATTGTCTCTAACATAAGGGAGATTGGTTAGGATAGATTTTTGCTAGTTTCTGTGGAGTCAGATACCAGTGGTAGGTTAGTTTTTGTAAGGATTCCTAGTGAGAGATACATGTGGAATTTTCCGTGGGAGGGTTTGAGCTAGTTCAGTTGTCGAAAAAAAGGAGAAGCTCAATTCCCAGTCTGTTAGTGGTTTTGGTTTGTCTGGTTGCGATGGAGTAGATAGAGACAGGTAGATAGGGGATAGACCTTTATGTATGTTTGGGGGGGATCCCAGTATGTTCAAAGTAGAGTTTAGGTAGTCCCAGTTACTAATTTGAATGTCCTTTAAGTAGAGTTGAGCGAACTTCTGGAAGTCCGGGTTCTGCTGGTTCGGCCGAACTTCGGGACAAAGTCCGGGTTCAGGTCCGGACAGAACCCGAACTTTGTCCGGGACCCTGAACCCCATTGAAATCAATAGGGACCCGAACTTTTAGGCACAAAAATGGCTGTAAAAAAGTCCTGGAAAGTCCTAGAGGTCTGCAAAAGGAAGGAAATGGGGATAAGGGTGGGACAAGTGCCCTACAAAGAAATGGGGACAGGGAAATAACTAAAAGCATTTTTAAAAAAATAATTTCATAAAAAAATCAAAAATGGAGGTGGATGTGGACCATCTTCAAACTGTGTCTGAAAAGTATTAATTAACGGTAGAAGCCATATCACTGTTCTAAAATCATCTTCAAACTGTGTCAAAAAAGTATAAATAAGCCGGGAGAACCCTTATCACTGTTCTGCAAACATCTGGAAACTGTGTGTAACACTTTAACTAAAACCGGGAGAAACAATACTACTGTTCTGCAAACATCTGGAAACTGTGTGTAACACTTTAACTAAAACCGGGAGAAACCATACTACTGTTCTGCAAACATCTGGAAACTGTGTGTAAAACTTTAAATAAAACCGGGCAAACCCATAACACTGTTCTGCAAACATCTGGAAACTGTGTGTAACACTTTAAATAAAACCGGGACAAACAGAACTACTGTTCTGCAAACATCTGGAAACTGTGTGTAACACTTTAAATAAAACCGGGACAAACTGAACTACTGTTCTGCAAGAGAGCTTCTGAAAAGTGGAGCTGAGTTGAGTAATTTTAGTTACCAGTGTTGTAAAATTGCTGTGGAGCATTTTGGAGCTAGGGGAGGATAGCTGGATTCCTAAATATAGGAGGGAAGCTAAGGGGGCCCACGAGAAAGGTGCTAATGCTGCAATGTGGTGTTTGGTGGGAGGGTTTAGGCCTATGGGGATCCAAAGTGTTCCAGTAGTTGGCTTAAGGGGGGTAGGGAGCATAGGGGGTCTGTAAGGAAGATAATTACATCGTATGCATATAGGCCAATTTTGGTTTAAATATGTTCTGCTAGGGGTTCCATGATAAGGGAGAATATAATTGAGGAGAGGGGGCAGCCCTGTCTTGTTCCATTTGTGATGGGAAATGAGGATGATAAGAAGCCTGAGGTCCAGACTTTGGCTGTTGGGTGTGTATATAAGGTGCTAATAGCCAATAGGATCTGTCCATGGAATCCGAACCTCTGTAGCACCTTGGTCATATACAGCGAATATACCCTATCAAATGCTTTTTCAGCATCAAGGGAGATTGCTAGAGAAGGTATACGGTGGTGTTCGGCCAATTGGATGAGGTTAATTGAACGGCGGTGCCATCAGAGGTCTGGCGGCCAGGGATGAACCCCACCTGGTCTGGGTGTTTGAGTAGTGGGGTGAATTGGGAGATCCTGTTAGCTAGGATTTTAGTGTATAATTTGGTGTCTGAATTAAGGAGCGATATAGGGCGGTAATGTGCTGGGTTGTCTGGGGCTTTACCTGGTTTGGGTGTAGTTACTATAGTGTATTCTAAAATTCTTGGGGGCAGGTTCCTGTGTCCATAATTTTGTTAAATGTATTTGTTAGGTGGGGCACTAATTGGTCAGAAAAAAGGTTGTAATATTGATTTATGAAACCATCTTGGCCTGGAGATTTGTGGAGGGGGAGTGATTTAATGGCTTTGGTTATTTCAATTGGGGTGAATGGGGCTGAGAGTTCCGTAAGTTGTGGTTCTGAGAGGGAAGGGAGATTAATCGTGTCTAAAAACTGGTTTAGCATATCTGGGTTCAGTTTCGAGGAGGCCGGGTTATCTTTTAAGTTGTACATAGACAAATAAAATTTTCAAAAATGGTCTTCAATTTCAGATGGGTTGTGAATTTTTTGGTTATGTTCGTTTGTGAGGAACATTATTTTAGAGGCTGCTATTTTGCATTTGTGTTGTCTTACCAGGAATGTTTGTTATTTGATGTATAGAAAGCGAGGCGTAAGCGCTTGATATAAAATTCAAAGGATTTTTTAACGTACTCACTCAGCTGGGATCGAAGATCTTTTAGTTTAGCTGAGATGGTGGTGGTCAATTTTTTGTTTATTTTGGGCTTCTAGGTTGCGTATTTGAGATGTGAGTTGCATAATGGAGAGCAGGCATATACGTTTCTTGTGGGCTGCAATTTTAATGAGGAGTCCTCTAATATATGCTTTATGGCTATTCCATAGAACTATGGGGTCAGTTACCGTGCCATTATTGATACCGAAAAAAAATTGTGAGAGCACAGTTGATTTGTTTCTGGTATTCAGGTGTGGTGAGAAGGTTGGGATTTAGTCTCCATGGAGAGAAAGTGCCGTTGTTTGTTGTTATGGCAAGCTCTAAGGTTATGGGGGTGTGATCAGACCAGGTAATCAAGCCTATGGAGGTAGAGACTGCTCGTTGTTGGGTAAATTTGTCTACCAGAAAGAAATCAAGTCTGGAATACACTTTATGAGCAGCGAAGTAGCAGGTAAAATCTTTCTAGTTTCCATGCGTTCACCTCCATGGATCAAAGAGGTCTTCTTGAGATATTAAGGAATGTAAGGTAAAATATAACTTATGTTTTGGGTTAGTGGAGTCTAGGTTAGGTTTGATAACCTCATTGAAGTCTCCACAAATTACTATGGGGTTGGATTTATATGCTTGCAGTTTGGAGAACATAGATTTGAAAATGAATTTTGGTAAGGTAAGGAAGGTAGGAAGAATAAAGCACAGAATCGTGTGCATAGCACACCCATAATCTGGGGTGGAGGAGAACATATGCAGCTAGGTCTATAATAAGTCAAACTGTAATTTTTTTATGAGCACAGAAAAAAAGGGGAAAACTGAACCAAAACTCAGAACTCAGCACGGGGAAGTGCTAATGAAGTGTAGCGAAGCTACAGCACCCATAGTAAGGATACCTGATATGGGTCAGGTGTTGTTTGATTGGTGCCATTCATCCGAGATATGTTGTGGAGAAACAGCTTTAGAGGGAACGGGCATGGATGAAGGGGATAGGCCCGAATTCTGAAGCTGCTTTATTCCTTGTTTGAGGTGATAGATGGTCACGGCTTTGCCTTGGTATGTGACTATGAGCTTAGTTGGGAATCCCCACTTGTATACAATGTGTCGGTCCCTTAGGATTGACATCACCGGCGTGAGCTCTTTGCGCTTTTGCGCTGTAGTGGCTGATATATCATTGTATAGAGCTAGGGTTGTATACGGCTCTGAGAAAGCTGACATATTTTTGACAGAAAAGATTATACGTTCCTTGGCTTTAAAGAAATACAATCTTGCCAACACATCCGGAGGTTTATCTGCAGGGATGTGTGATGGTTTAAAGATCCTATGTGCTCTGTCGATTGTGAGGTCCAAGGCAGATAGGGAGGGGACCAGTGCTTTGAAAAATTGCTGTAAGTAGAGGGTTAGCTCTACAGGATGAATAGACTTGGGGATACATCTAATTTTGAGGTCCTTCCTGCGAGAGCAGTCCTCTAGGTCCGCCATTTTTGCGGTGATGCGTTGTAGTTGTTCTGCTTGGTGTTGGTGTGCACTAACTCGTTGTATACAGAGACATAATTGCTCAGTTGGTGTTCAAGTGTGTCTGTGCGGTCGCCTAGGCCATCAATCTGATGTTGCATGTGGGACACGGCTTGATTTATGTCCTTCCTGAGATCTTTTCTTAGATCTTTTTGTAAGGACAGGAGAATATGTTTAAGCAAATTTTCAGACACAAGATTGTCGGTAGTCGGGAGAGTGGCAAGTGAGTCTGTTTGTTCCTGTTCAGAGTCAGTGTCATTATTAGTATCAGCCTCAAGGGTTGGTGAAATGTGAGGTGCTTTTTGATCACTGGACCCTAGTGGGACGGTGAGGAATGTGGAGAAAAGCAGCTCTCTTTGTGTTGTCTCTGGATCTGTTCCCTTGAGGTGAAGAGCAGTCCATGTCCTCTGAGGTTATTGCAGAGGTGTGCTGTGAAGCTGGGAGCGCTGCTTGTGAGAGGCTCTGGCACCATCTTGTCTGCTTCTAGGCCAGGCCTCACTGAAGAAATCAGTGAGTTTCTGTGGCCCTGACGGCAGCGTTTTTTTCCCGGTCATGGTACGGGGCGGCTTCGGATGTTGGGCTGCCGTGTGGAGAGCGGACCCCTCTCCACCTGCATTTAATAACCAGAAAGAGAGCAGAGGAGAACTCTATCTTGGATCTCAGAGGGAGCTCTGTGTGCTAATTTGGACTCAGTGAACAAGGTTTGCACTGTGCTTATGTTTTGTGGGTATCGGGGACAGCCCCACACTGTATAGAGAGGAACCTGAGTGCTTAGTTTAGGGCCGGATGGCGAGGTTTTGTTTTCTGTTCTTTTATGTGTTTTGAGCTTTCAAACCTGTAATAATAAAGCCTGGCAAGATTTTAAAGAAACTGGACTCCATGCTGAATTTTTTCTTCGGAAGAGTGATCCCCACAAGCTAATCTTCCACAATATATACTAGTAGCATGCAATATTTAATATTCAGCTGCCTAAACATATATAATCTGAATGTTTTTTTCAATCCTGACAATAATAAATATATGAGGAAAGTGTTTACTTTTTCAATTTATGAAAGCAAAGACTATCAGTAACTACTAACAATTATCAAAAACTATCATGGTATAAAACTGGTAAACTATTTATATTATATCTGTACTGTTTATCTCAAATGTAGTTATATTAAACAGCGTAGTTCTATTTTTTAATAAATTCACCTAACAACCCACACAATACCTTAGAAGACACAACCAAATTAGAGTTTAAAAAAACGCTCTGATCTTTTTCTGTGGGTGTGTTAATTTTTTTCCTGCCCTTAAAAAAAGAGAAGAAAGCTGTGCAGAGGGCCTTAAAATGAGAACTCACCAGCAACAGTATCGCAATGCAGGAATATAAATACTCCCCTGCTTGTATGTGTCACTCCCTTGCCAGCTGAATGAGTAAGGCATTGCTCCTTCAAGCAGTGATTTACATTCTGCAGCAATTTTTCAGCAAACAACTCCTTGCTCATCCATTCAGCAAGGGGGCAACAAATACAATCAGGTGAGTGCTTTCCCTGCAAATTTTATCAATCCTATTGCTTGACAGTAAGCCTAAATCTCTTTGTGGGTTACTGACTCTACAGAAACATTATTATGTGTTAGACAGGCTTTATCTACTACAAAATGCCAAAATACCCAAAAATAAAAAGACAGACAAAAGTATTTTCTTTTCATTTTAGTATATATTTAATTTTAAATATTTAGTATTTAATTTTATTTTGTGTTTACAGTTCTCTTTTTAACATGTTTCCTCTCCAAGGGTTTCATATCTTCTCTTAAGGATTCAATAGGACTGTAAAGAAACATTATTATGTGTCAGACAGACTGTATCTACTATAAAAGGCCAAAAAATACCCCAAAATAAAAAACAGACAAGAGTATTTTCTTTTCATTTTAGTACCTTTGCATATGTTTCATTTTATACATTTAGTATTCAATTTTATTTTTCGTTTACAGTCCTATTCTTCATATTTTTTGTTCTCCAAGGTTTTCCTATCTTCCCTTAAAGTGGATGTAAATCCTCCACTCACCCAGTATAAACGAATGGCACAGTTATTAATGTATAAATACATGCAAGCCTCCTGCGTCTATCCCTAATTTGCAAATGTCCTTCATGTAAGCACTAGCAGCTCTGTAAAACTCTGAAATCATTGGGTTTCTCTCTGTGCTGGAGCTCGGTGGGTGGAGTTGTGATGTCACAAGCCTCCACACCCACCTTTATACTGAGAGATTGAGGAAGGAGGGAGAGGGGAGTGTGAAACTTTCTCTGCTCCGTGAAGGAGATAAGCAAATTGCTTGTCACTCACAGAGCATGGGGCTAATTGTCTGCGTATTTCCCTGTTAGTCAGACTTTCTCTTCCTGAAAAAATATAAGGTCATTACTCACAGTTGGATTAACTCTTTGTGGCAAGACTGGGCACAGATGACATGACATGCTATACTCTACCAAGCAGAATTATTAATTACATTTTTTTCGGGTTTACATCCACTTTAAGGATTCAATATTCAATATACTAAAAATATCCTTGTGTAGATGTTTAAGAAGATTTTCTTTGCTCTCGCTTAGCAATCTGAATTCTTTCTTTGATACGGTCAATCCTATAGAACCTCCTTCTTCTGACAGCCCCAAAACTGTCCTTTCCTGGTTCTCTTAATGTTTTCCTGATTCATGAAAACTTCCATGTACTATTTCTCATTATTCCCTACTTTTTTATATACAGCGTTGGATTACATTCAGATTCAGTGCTAAATACAACGGTTCTGTACTCACTACGCATTTCCCTGTGTGTAGCTCAACATGCAGCTAAACTAAATAGCTAAAGCTATTCTACGACAAGACAGTCTGAATGTAATATTGAAGCTTTATTAACAAAACAGGGTAGAGGAAACTATTGTGAAAACAGATAAGAAATAGATACAATTAATGTAAGAAACATACAAAAACACAATGAAATAATTAGGCTGCAGATGGCAATAAGTCCATGCTCACCAGTGATGCTGCCTGTAGGGGATGTAGGTGTAGTCTACAATATGTGCTGCAGGAATGAAGTCTGGTTTCCTCTCCCTCAGATGTTAATCTGAGCTTAGTCTGAGCTCTCAGGAAGCACCTGTTTTCTTTTTTTAAAATCAGGAATGTTGAGAGTTTTTATTAAAGCTGAACATTTTCTAGTTTCTGTAAAAAAAAAAGTAAATTTATTCTGAGTTTAATCTAGTGGCCAAATGTAATATTGCAGACAGGACAAATTAATGAATTTCCCTGCTGGAAGCAGAACAACAACACCAAACTTAGAATACAATGACACTTTTAAGACATGTATTGCTTTCATTTTTAGTACCATAACCACTCCAATAATTTTAGAACATGAATAAATACATCCTTGTTACCTACTCCATGTCTGTGTAAGAGCCAGTGTTAGTGGCTTTTAAACTAGTGTCAATGTGCAAATGTTTATTTTAGGTACATTCTGCTTACATTAGAGATTAGTTTGAGACACTTCTAAGATCATTCACAGTTTATTGACAGGTACATTTGGCCTACAGTTGGCATCCTGCTGACCTGCAGTTGACCTACTTGAAAGCTACACAAACCTACTTAGCCCACGTTCACATTGGGCAGATTTGGCATGCAATTTGACATATCAAATAACATGCCAAATCAGTGGTTATTGCAGGCAATGGCCCTGTCCGAATTGGTGCAATGACAACTGTGCGGCTCAGCACCGATTCCCAAAAGTAGTTTCTGTACTACTTTAGGCAACTTCGGGGCAATTTGAATAGTCATTTGTGCATGAAGCTGCACAGATGTCTGTCAAATTACCCCCGAAGTCAGACTGCATTGCCAGTTTGAAATTGTGTGATTTCAGCTGAACTTGCATGATTTCTAACCTGCATCACTGTGAATCTGGGCTTAAGCTGCTTTTGGATTCATATTAACTTCTATGGGAAGAGAAGTAAGTTCTGAGGTTAACAAATATCTGTCAACACAGGTCTTCAGTCTTCCAGTATTGGTTTTTTAGTTAGTCATACCTTGTTGCTGTAAATTCAGTAAGGTATATAAGAGATCTTCCTATTCTCATGAAAAAGATAATAACTGTATGAACTACCCACCTAACTCCAAGCATCCCCATCTACACTACTAAAAGCATATATAGTCCCCTTCTCCTTTGTTGTTTTATGCTCATCTTATGATGTATAATGCCGCATGCTAAGCTGCCACTTCAAGAATAGATGAATATAATGTAACCAAACATTATCTACCTGTCTTTCCTTCTTTCTTGCTCCCTTTTTTCCTTTCCTTTCTTTCTTTCCTTTGTAGCAAAGCCTTGTATAACCATAACAATAATAGATGAAAGATAAAAAATATATGTCACTCAGTTATAAGTTTAACCAAATATTGACAGCTACTAAGAAACTATAAAGCCATCAACACCCTAAATGTATTGTGCTTCTACAATGTCACTAACATCCTAGATTTAAATGGGAGTGCAAATTCTGAGACAAAAGTGACCAACTTAAAAGAGGCTTATATAAAACAATTTTTTTGCGAATGAAATAGAAAAATTCACCCCCAAGATGGAAAAAGTTTGCAATACTAAAGTTGATAATAATGTTTTTTATGCATATCTATATGAATGCAACTTGCATTTTGTAAGCAGAAGGCACTGGGGTGTGATTTTTAATATCGTACTAGCTTTGCTGACATTTGGAATACAGTTATAGTATTTGTTTTTCTGCTTTACCTAATACCAACTGTTCCCCATTAGATTTGCATGGCTGCCTTTTATAGCCATGGTTGCCATTTTAAGTTATCAGAGTAATTGTTCCTCAGGTCAAAGGCATGACTTTTTTTATGTGTCAATGATTTTGATTTAAATTGAGTCTTAAGGGGAAAAGTAGGTAAGTTTAATGTTTTACTTACAAGCTTTGCAAAGAACATAACCTAAGAAATAAAACCATTGAATATGATGTAGTAATGTAAGTAAGATATCTATGTATTTCTTTATAAAAGTTTATTGAGGGATTTACAAAGGCTAAACAATTAAGAAGGCATAAGCAAATAGTCCACCCAGACCAAATTGCAAATTGGACCTACCTAACAGACATGTTGCATACAGAAGCTGGGGGAAATGTTCGAGCTGCATAATACTTTGATTATAATGGGTACAGATGAAAGTTTGGATCTTCAAAAATGAATTCCACATGGTAGGCCTTCATTCCAAATTTTCACTCATCCCTGCTGTTTTTATTCTTATTATAGGACAAAAAATGCTTCGCTGAAAACTGTCAGGTTTAAATGAACGCAGTGCCTGTTGGCATTGACACTGGAATACTTAATTGCCTCACCTGAGCAAGGTTCTTCTTCCACATACGTTCTAAGCAGGAAAATTGAAAGAAGTACAAATTAAAAAAGTATACATTATTTACTTAAATGTTATCTTTAATGCATATATAAAGCCCAAACTATTTTTTTTAGTTTTGTTTAAAGCAGGGAAAGATTTCCTCTCTATATATTTTGTTACATACATCGGAGTTGTCCGACTTACCTGCTGGTTTAGAGGTCAAAACTTTTGCCAAATCTAACTTCCTTCTATCCACTTACACCCTAATTTAGACAAATTACAACAAGCTCCAAGGTGGCGTAAATGGGGTATAATTCACCTTCACCATATCGTTAAGAATGGGTCCCTATGCTCATTCGAGGAATTAAGTATGAAGTTAAGCCTACCTAAATCTATGTACTTCTATTATATACAACTTTAGCATGCTGTGGCTCAATGGTAGAATGACAGAAATCTCCTACACCAGTGTTCAGTATGATGGCTGAAACCGTCTCCGCCAAGGGATTTATCTCTAGATGTTATGAAATGTTATTAACTGATTTTTTAAAATCTTGTGTCCCTTAAAGTGGTTGCAAAGGTGTGCTTTTTTAAAATAATAAACATGTCTTACTTACCTTCTTTGTGCAAGGATTTTGCACAGAGTGGCCCCAATCCTCCTCTTCTGGGGTCCCTCAGTGGTGTCACTGGCTCCTCCCCACATTTAGTGCCAAATCAGAGAAGCACTCTCCCTCGGGCACCCATGCGGACGCGCTCCCGTGTCCTGCTGTTGCTGCGTCCATTGACATAGACAACGGGACTTGGCCCCACCTCCTGGCTCCCATGTCATTGGATTTGATTGACAGCATCAGGAACCAATGGCTGAGCTGCTATCAATTTATCCAATCAGGACCTGAGACACCGGCTGGAGTGGGCGTGCTTGTCCCATGCACAGGAAAGATCAGGCTCAGGTAAGTATTATTGTGCTCTGGGGGGCTGGTGCATTACAGAAGGTTTTTCATCCTAATGCATGGAATGCATTAAGGGCAGGCGAGAGATGGGAGAAGGATCTTGGTCCTTTTTAAGATGATCAAATGATTTATTTATTCTTAAGGGTGCATTTTTCCCCAGCCAGATTACGCACAATAGACATTCTAGACTCCTATGTAGACACTATGTGTGGCAAGTGTTCAAGAGATCATGGGGATTTGATCCACTTAACTTGGAGGTGATCCAAGCTTGACCTATACTGGGTGGGAGTAGTGAATACCATCAACTCTGTGTTCCATACCTCCATTCTGCTTGACACCAAACCATGCATTTTGTGCATATTGGATGATTTTCAATTGCCGGCCCCAATGGCTATGAGAGAGGCGGTGGCCAGAGCTCTCTTTCAAGGGTAATACTCCAAAACTGGAAGTCTATAGACTCCCCTTCACACAAAAAATGGATACAATGTTTGAGGGAAACCCTAAGATTAGAGAAGTTTATCTATCAACACAGGAGCAGACCCCATACTTTTTTAACTTATGGGGTCCTTGGTTGGATACCCCAGGTTTGAGCCCGTTGGAACTGGTGATACACAGACTACTCATTGGCAAGCTTTGTTGTTGTTTTCCACTGTTAATGTACATAAATGTTCAATTTATGAACTGCTTTTAGTGGAGGGGTGTCGGTGTGGACACTGTACTAACTATTGTGTGGCTAGGTGGGACTTTTATTCCTTTTTTTCTCCTTTTTATGTGCTTATTGCTTGATGCATGTTGTGTTTATGGGTGCTCAATAGAGTTGAGCGAACCTGAACTGTAAAGTTTGTGTTCGTAACGGACTTTAGGGTGTCCGTGTCCCGAACCCGGACGTTTGGGAAAAAGTCCGGGTTCGGGGTTCAGGTATATTTTCGTGCCTGTTGAATAGCTGCAAGGCAGCCTTTCAACAAGCGTTTCACTTGTTTGCCCTTAGAAGCAATCACTAGTAGGCATGGCTGTGATTGGTGAGTGCATCATGTGACTCAGTCCCTATATAAGCTGGAGTCACATCATCTCATACTAGAGTAGGGAGAGGATCCTGCTTCTGGTGTGAGGGACAGATTAGCTTTCGAAAATCATCTCATACTAGTGTAGGGAGAGGATGCTGCTGCTGGTGTGAGGGACAGATTAGCTTTTCGAAAATCATCTCATACTAGTGTAGGGAGAGGATGCTGCTGCTGGTGTGAGGGACAGATTAGCTTTAGAAAATCTGTTAAAAACAGGGATTTATTGGTGGGTGGATGCTAGAGGAGATATTTGTTTGCTAGAGTACATTTTGTTTGCTAAACAAAGTGCCTCATATAAAACCAAAGCAATTTTTCTGTTTGTTAGTTGGGCATTTGCAGCCATTTTTGCAAGTGCAGTGCACTTGCAACTTCTTGTATGTCAGGGACACTACTTTAATCATGTTCTGATAGTTCAGTTGGCAACATTTTGGCATATTTAAATAATGCTTTTACATTGCAGTTAGACAAACTAAATTTTTTTTTTTTTTGTGCAAAATATTACATTTGCGGCCAGCATCTACATTGCTGCTTAAAAAAAAAAAAAATTGAAATACTACATTTGTGGCCAGCGGTGCATTTCTTGCGCAAAAATAAAAAGTGTGTCTACATTGCTGGTTTAAAAAAAAAAAAAAATATTCTAAATACTAAATTTGCGGCCAGCGCTGCATTTCTTGCACAAAAATAAAAAGTACATCTACATTGCTGGTTTAAAAAAAAAAGAATAATAATTTATTATTCTTTTTTAAAATTATTAATAAATAGTGCTACATAGTACATTTGCACCTTGCTGTGCATTTCTTGCACAAAATTAAAATGTGCGTCTACATTGCTGGTTTAAAAAAATATATATATTCTAAATACTACTTTTGCGGCCAATGGTGCATTAATTACACAAAAATAAAAAGTGCGTCTACATTGCTGGTTTAAAAAAAAAAAATGTATTATTCTTTTTTTTTATATTAATAAAAGTGCTACATAGTACATTTGCACCTTGCTGTGCATTTGTTGCACACAATTGCACATTGCCGGTTTAAAAAATAATATAAATTTGTGCTAAATAGTACATTTGCATCCAGAATGAGGAGAGCGTCAAATAAGGGACGTGATCGTGGTCATGTTGCTGCTGGGGTTGGTGGTGTTGGTGAAGCTCCTGTTGCAAGGAGAGGACATGGTCGATCTGTGCCAGCTACACGCACAAGTGAAACACCTTCCTCAGGTGAAAGTAGCCGACAGAACCTTCAACGTTATATGGTAGACCCGAATGGCGCTCAACGAATGGTGAGGCCAGAACAAGTACAGGTGATAGTAGCTTGGGTGGCTGACAATGCCTCCAATTTCTTCACATTGTCTCCCATCCGGTCCCTTGCTGAAAGCTCAGAGTTGGCACCTGAACCCCATGACCATCTGACTTTCACCTCAGCCCCTTGTAAATCAGCCAAGCAATCTGAGCCCCAAGTCATGCAGCAGTCTCTTATGCTTTTTGATGACTATGCTGGTGTGCTTTCCATGGGCCATCCACATAGCCCTGCCCCAGAAGTGGAAGACATTGAGTGCACCGATGCCCAACCACGTATGGTTCAGGATGAGGACATGGAAACACCACCGCAGCCAACTGCTGCGGCTTTCTACAGTGTGCAGACTGACAATGAGGGCAGTGGTGAAGAGTGGGTGGAAGATGATATGGAGGATGATGAGGTCCTAGACCCCACATGGAATGAAGGTCATGCGAGTGACGTGTGCATTTTGGAGGAAGAGGTGGTGGTCGCACAGAGGCACCAGCACAGCAAAAGAGAAAGCAGGTTGCAAAAGTGGAGCGACTGTCTCCTAGACAGTACGCATGCTACTACCCACCGCACCCAGGGTCCTAGCACACCAAAGGCAGCTCAAAGGAGTTCCCTGGCATGGCAGTTCTTCAGATAATGTGCTGACAAAAAGACACGAGTGGTTTGCACGCTGTGCAATCAAAGCTTGAAGCGAGGCATAAATGTTCTAAACCTGAGCACAACCTGCATAACCAGGCATCTACATACAAAGCATGAGCTGCAGTGGAATAAGCACCTCAGAATCCAAGAAAGGTCTCAGCCTCCTCCTGCTTCCTCTTCTGCTGCTGCCTCGGCCTCTTCCTCCACCTCTACAGTGCCAGTGTCACCTGCCACCCAGCAAACAGACAATGTGACAGCAATGCCACCATGTCCGCCACTGTCCCCAAGCATTTCCACACGGTCCCATGGAAGCTTACAGCTATCCATCTCCCAAACACTGGAGAGAAAGAGGAAATACCCCCCTATCCACTTGCGATCCCTGGCCCTGATTGCTAGCATTTAAAAATTCCTGGCCTTTGAAATGCTGCCATTCCATCTGGTGAACACGGACAGTTTTAAAAACCTGATGGCGGTGGCTGTCCCACGATACGTGGTACCCAGCCACCGCTAATTTTCCAGGCGAGCCATCCCTTCCCTGCACAAATAAGTCTGGGACAAGGTCAAGTGTGCACTGCACAAAGATATCTGTGGCTAGGTCCACATAACCACTGATACGTGAACCAGTAAGCATGGCAGGGACGCTATATCTCGCTAACTGCACACTGGGCAAATGTAGTGGCGGATGGGCCTGAGGCGGATAGCAGTTTGGCGCATGTCCTTTCGCCACCCAGGATTGCAGGGCATTTTCTCATCCTCTACCACCTCCTCATCCGGTCAGCGTAACACCTTCACCACCAACTTCAGCACATCCAGGGGGAAATCACAGCAGGCTGTTTTAAAACTGATATGTTTCCGGGATAAACCCCACACTGCGCAGGAGCTTTGGACGGGCATTGAACAACAGACTGATGAGTGGTTGTTGCCACTGAGCCTCAAGCCCGGCCTGGTGGTGTGCAATAATGGGTGAAGTCTCGTAGCAGCTCTGGGCCCAGCCGGTTTGACACGCATCCCTTGCTTGGAGCATGTGCTGAATTTGGTGGTGCAAAAATTTCTATAAAACTACCCGGATATGTCAGAGCTGCTGCAGAAAGTGCGGGATGTCTGCACGCTTTTGGCGTTCTCACCCTGCTGCTGCTCATCTGTCTGCGCTGCAGCAGAACTTTGGCATTCCCACTCACCGCCTCCTATGCGACGTGCCCACAAGGTGGAACTCCGCCTTGCACATGCTGGAGAGACTGTGCGAGCAGCAGCAGGCAATAGTGGAGTTTCAGCTGCAGCATGCACAGGTCAGTTGCTCCGCGGAACAGCACCACTTCACCACCAACAAGCGGGCCTCCATGCGAGACCTGTGTACCATACTGCGGTGTTTCGAGTACTCCAAAAACATAGCCAGTGCCAATGATGCTGTTCTCAGCATTACTATCCCACTTCTATGTCTCCTTGAAAAAACACTTTGGGCGATGATGGAAGAGGATGTGGCACAGGAGGAAGAGGAGGAGGAAGAGAGGTCTTTTCCACGGTTATCAGGCCAGTCATTCACAAGCGGCTCGGAGGGTGTGTTCCTGCACCAGCATAGGCCAGGTAAAACATTTTCAAGCAAGGGCACAGTTCTGGAGGATGAGGAGGAAGAGGATGAGGAGGAGGAACCATGTTCACAGCAGGGTGGCACCCAATGCAGCTTGTGGGCATCACTGGAGCGTGGCTGGGGGGATACGGAGGACACAGATGATACACCTCCCACAGAATACAGCTTGTCTTTGCCTCTGGGCAGCCTGGCACACATAAGCAACTACATGCTGCAGTGCCTGCACAAAGACAGCCGCGTTGCCCACATTGTAACATGTGCTGATTACTGTGTGGCCACCCTGCTGGATCCCCGTTACAAGGACAATGTGCCGTCCTTAATTCCCTCACTGGAGCATGATCAGAAGATGCGCGACTACCAGCGCGCGCTGGTAGACGCGCTGCTGAGGGCATTCCCAAATGACACCGGGGGCTCAGTGGAAGAACAAGGCAAAAGCAGAGGAGGAGGAAGAGGTCGCCAACGCAGCTGTGGCACCGCTAGCACCTCAGAAGGCAGGGTTAGCATGGCTGAAATGTGGAAAAGCTTTGTCAGCAGCACGCCACAACAAACAGCACCACCAGCTGATAGGTGACATCTTAGCAGGTGGAAGCATTTCAGCAACATGGTGGAACAGTATGTGTGCACACGCCTACACGTACTGACTGATGAGTCTGCCCCATTCAACTTCTGGGTCTCCAAATTGGGCACATGGCTTGAGCTTGCCCTTTATGCCTTGGAGGTGCTGGCCTGCCCTGCAGCCAGTGTATTGTCTGATTGTGTGTTTAGCACGGCAGGGGGCATTATCACAGACAAGCCAGCCACCTGTCCACAGTCAATGTGGACAAGCTAACGTTTATTAAAATGAACCAGGCATGGATCCCACAAGACTTGTCTGTACCTTGTGCAGAATAGACATTTATACCGGCCTCACACAGCCATTGGTATACTTAAGTAAACGTATTCTTTTTTTTTTTAATATGTCTCAATATTTTGGGGGCTACCCCAATTAGAAAAAAAAAACAAACAAACAAAAAACAGTGTTGGCTACCTCCTCCTCCATCACCACTTCCACCTATGAAAGAGAGACACACCCGCTCCAAACCTCACCTGGCCATATATCCTCAATCCACCTCTGTAGGGTGCTGGCTAAGCCACGGTACAAATGGAAAGAACGAAAAGTTCAGACAGCCGCACTCCAATCGATGCTGTTTATTGTTGCATGTATGTACAGGTACAATCAAATGCCAGCAGAGATGAACATCAGGTAGCAGCTAACGCATTTCACGTCCAAGATTGACGCTTACTCATAGCTGAGGAAATGGATATCGATCCGCCGCATAAATAGAGGTCACAGATGCCCATACATAGCAGATGCAGACTAATTGATCTTAATAAGCTGAACAGAAAAAGACTGACCAATAAATCCAAGCGGCAGATACAGTAACCATAGCCATATAAAACAATGTAACATAGAACTCTCGTGGAACAAATACAATATGAAAAGTGAAAAGTGATACGCTTACAAATTAAATGAGGAACTCACATAATAAGAAGTATATACGATGTAACGGTGTATAGTTCCGCCGACATACATATTCTATAAACATCAATGTGACAACCTCTAATATGCAAGTAAATATATACGTGTATTAAAAACATGTACAATACAGGGCAAAAAAACTGAAGAACCAAAACAAAGGACCAATGGAGGGTAAAAAAAAGGGGAAAGGGGAAAAGGAAGGGAAAGGGGGGGGGGGGAAGGAAGGGAGGGGGGAGAATGGTAATGGGCCCTCTCACACTATAATGAATCTCCTCCCTTATGAATTCTAATAACAAATTCCACTAATCACAATGTTACATTATGACATATCCCCAAGGCATAATTCTACAGGATGAGGCTACCCATATAATAATGGGGGCATACACTGTCTAAAAATTGAAAATAAAAATGAAATCTAGGGAATGTCTAAAATGGTATCTAATCTGACAGCTGGGGAGATGACGAACGGACGCATCATATACTACAAAAGATTGGAACATGTCCATTATCAAAGCGTTAGTAATATCAAACAGTCTCAAAAGATCATCATATCAAAAAAGGGACCCAACAAAACATTTGTCGTATGGGATGCAGTTATTAGATGTTAGAGGAAGAGGAAAAAGGGGGGGGGAGGCAAGGAGGCAAACCGGGCTAATCATAAAAATGGGAAACATCCCACTCAAAATTCATACCAGTGGGCATCCGAGTGCCTAAATGATAGATCCAGTATACCTCTCTGCGACAAATGATGCCAAATTTGTCACCTCCTCTCTTAGGAGTGACCACCTTCTCAATGCCTTGAATAGTTAGACTGGAAGTATCTTTACTGTGGCATTGATTCCAGTGGCGGGCTACATTAGTGGCATGGTCTTTGACAATATCCCTGAGATGATCATGCAGGCGGTCTCTGAGTCTACGGGTGGTTCATCCCACGTACTGCATATTACAAATTGTGCACGTGATAACATATATTAAGAATCTTGTGTTACAATTAATGAAGGATGAAATACCGAACGACTTGCCCGAGACTGCAGAGACCACCCGATCTCCTCTCTTAATGTATGAGCAATAGTTACATGTGTTGGTTCCACATCTATACATGCCTCTAAACCGCAGCCAATGCTGACTGGCTTGCTGGCTGGTGAAAAGACTAGGGGAAAGGCGTCTACCAATGGAGGGAGCCCTCCTAGACACCGTCTTTATACCTCGTGAAAGAATATCTGCATATATTGAATCATTATAAAGAATTGGTAGATATTTCTTGATGATCTCACTAACCTGATAAAACTCTAGGCTGAATGGAGTGGAAAACACCACAGAACCAGATGCCATAGAGGAGGTGGGTTGGGAGCGTGCACAGAGTTTGGGGGAATCAATAAGGAGCCTTTCTCGAGGGGTCCTCTCAGCTATAGATTGAGCTCTCAAAATCATATATCTGGGGTAACCCCTGTCATTGAATCTCTGGGCCATATCCCTAGATGCCCCACAAAAATCTGTGTCACGGCTACAAATCCTCCTGGCCCTGAGGAACTGACCCACAGGTACACCTCTAATAACATGTCTAGGATGGTGAGAATCTGCCCTGAGCAGGGTATTACCTGCAGAGGGCTTCCTATAGAGATTGCTCACTACTCTGTCCCCGTCATGAGATAGAAGAACATCTAAAAACTCAATGGACTCTGAACTTGACTTTCCAGTGAATTTCAAATTCAACTCATTGTCATTCAGGAAAGCCAACCACTCGTCCAGGCTGCAATTATCATCCGCTATGAATAGCAGGTCATCAATGTACTGAAAATAAAGAATGGTGTCTTTTCTGCAAGGACTACCACCCCCAAAAATGCAAGACCTCTCCCACCACCACTTCCACCTACACCGCCACGGTCACCGCCTCCTCAACCTCCTACCCCACATCCACCTCCTCCTCCATTTTTTTTTTATGTGATTTTAAGTTATTTCCCTATCCACATTTGTTTGCAGGGCACTTGTCCTCTTACCCCCAGTTTGCTTCCTTTTGCAGCCCTCTAGCCCTTTCCCAGACTTTTTTAGAGCCATTTTAGTGCCCAAAAGTTCGGGTCACCATTGACTTCAATGGGGTTCGTGGTTCGGGGTCAAGTTCGGGTCAAGTTTGGGGCCAAACTCGAACTTTTTTGCAAAGCTCAGCCGAACCCGCCGAACCCAAACATCCAGGTGTCCACTCAACTCTAGTGCTCAACTGTACCCTTAAGGCAGTCTTGGCATTACCTTGTCTGGATTGTAAAACTTTTCTTGAGTAAAAAAAAAAAAAAGTAGAGAAGGATTAATCCTCAGTTAAGCTTTTTCCTCCATCTGAGTCCAATTAGAAAGAACTCCTTTCAATTCCTGACCTACATGCACTACAATAATTAAAATTAAATCTCTCCAAATTGAGGAAAATCCTCTGTATCCTCTTTTAGACAGTTTTTATTGTAACATGTGTCATCTTCAGAAGACCCGTTATCAGTGTCCCTCACTTTCAATTTGAGTAATAGAGGTTACCAGGACAGGATTGTGAATCTCTGCAAAGAGGACACAGGCAGCAGTAAAAACATGTAAAAGGACTTTGAATACACTTTAAAGAAAACATCTTCCTTTCCTATTCAGAGTAAATCAAAATGTTTGCTTTAACCTTCAGACCCCTACCCTCAACCCAGGAAGCATATATACTCACCTTTGCTTTCCAATGCTCTAGCCAGCCAAAGGAGCCAAATTAAATATTCAGTCCTTTCTAGTATGGAAGGGGCTTTGTCTTACCTACATGACAGTGGTGGACCAAAAAATTTTGTCACAGGAGAGTCTGTAGCCCTGTGTGAACTGAGACTCTTACATTTGGATGGCTGAAGGGAGCAATGGGGAAATGAAAGGAAGCTAAGTATATGTATCTGAGGAGGTCTGCATATGTCTTCATTAAAAGGGAACCTGCTGCTTTGCCCTCAACATTTTTCATTCATATTTATTTATTTTTTTCCATTTTTTCAGGGAAATTTGTCTTCAGCAGAGGCCTGACCCAGCCCCCCACGTATCTTTGGATCTTATCAGCCAGCAATACATTACAATTACACTAATTTATTGCTGCAAGTAGAGACAGGAAAAAGCTGAATCAGCTCTGTTCTAGTCTCTGCACAAGCCAGAAATTTTGTGACATCACATTATGATGTCACATTACTTTCCTTGTAAAAACTGTGGCTATGAAAAATATGTGTTTTTATAGTTTAACCACAAGCTGTTAAAGTCATAACACAAAAGCCTAACATCTCTGCCAGAGACACTAGTAAACATATTGCATTTATTTATGAATTAAATATTTATAAAAGTCAATTCAATGTTAATCGTAATGAAAATATAATTTTGAATCATCATTGGGTTGGCTTATTGTGTTATTTAACAATTTCTGGTTGATGCTTTAGCTTGTGCAGATTGTGCTGTATTTGTGATTTCTGTAATATAACCAGGAAAATGTGTATCATTTATCAGTGCATTAATATTGTCAGCAAGGTAATGGTCTGAATCCTAATTTGAATCTCAGACTTGTCTTACAATGTAATTAAAAGACAATAATTCATTTAATGAAGAATTTCATTCTTTCATTATTGATCTTTCCATGGGGAATTAAATGATATCTATCCAATGATAATCCATCATTCTCAAAGAACTTGTATAATAAATCTTGCCTATCTTACAGACACACACAAGGAAAAGAGATTACAGAACTGTTGTAAAAAAGTGACCTTGTTAAATCCTCTGTCTTGCATCCTGAACATATATCATGTTATAAGAACCTGAGATAATGTTCATTATCATAGAAGGAAGAAATTTTACTTCTCCATATATTTGCTAATTTATATATAAAAGTGTCACTCTTCTTCAGTAAAGCAAAGTGTATGTGGAAGAAAGAATAGGAGAATGTTTAGTATGACTTGTGAATAAAGCTAAGCTGTGTTCACTTCAGTCATCCAATCATGTACGTGGCAAGATCCTGTATCATATATATTGTAAGGGGGGCAAGCTCAGCTGGTATTGGCAGTTGTAAACCATGTATGAGACGTATAATACAGAGACACCCAGGAACAGTTTATGCAGGTTAGTTCAGCAAGGCAGCCAAAACAGTTTCAAAGGATGGGGGCTTTGACCAAGTCAGATTCAGATTCAGAATACTTTAGTAATCCCAAAGTGAATTTATTAAGATTCAGTCATACTCAACAAAACACAAAGCAAAATCTCAATAAGAAACAAAAACTAAGGATGGAATAGTAAACAAAATATAAGTTATCAAAAACATCAAAGTTAATATAACATTAACCATGAATTGAAATAAAACAAATGAAAAGTTAAATGAAATACTGTAATATAATAACTGAGACCATCCTATTGAAACACTGCTTTAAATAATAAAACTACAATTGCACCACTTCCCCTACACTTAAAAATATTACACATAAATGAACCTAATACTAACATTATATAAATATGATATAAACATTTGGATGTTAGGTGCAGATTAGAACCTCCTGATACTGCACTTACCGAGAGGAATTTAAAATTTGATAGCCACAGTGGTGCATTGTGGTTGTAACGATCTATCACTGAAGGTACTCCTCAGGCTGAACAGCATATTGTGGAGTGGAGTGGGTAGTGGGGGGGTGGGGGTTGTTCAAGACAGAACGTACCTTGGACAGCATCCTCCTCTCTGACACTTGTTAAAGAATTAAACTCCAATTAAACAACATCACTGGCCTTGCTGATCAACTTATTGAGTCTGTTGGTGTTAGCCACCCTAAGCCTGCTTTCTCAGCATGCTACCACATACAGGAGAGTGCTGGCAACCACAAACCTATAAAACATTGTCAGCATTGTCCAGCAGATTTTAAAAGATTCCAGCTTCCTCAAAAAAATAGAAGCCCCTCTGTCCCTTCCTATAGAGCACTTCAGTGTTCTTACTCCAGTCCAGTTTATTGCCTATCTCCTCGGATGGAGACAGGGGTCACTGATACCTTCCTCCTTCTCAAGTCCACAACCAGCTCCTTTGTCTTAGTCACATTTAGATACAGATGATAATCCTCACACCATGTGACAAAGTTCTCCACCACAGTCTTATACTCAGTCTCTTCTTTATCTCTGATACATCTTGCAGAGTCATCAGAAAACTTCTGAAGATGACAAGACTCTGTGTCAGAGAACAGTTTGTTGAAGGATTGGCACACCTGCAAATGCCTAGGAAAACAGAAGATTGGCACATAGAAATTTGCAAATGCCAATGCGTATGCACGCATGGGCAAGAGCAGCCGCAAGGATTCATGTGCACGCAATGCATGACAGATTCTGGTGGCTGGTGGTCTTTTTAAAGCCAGCAGCATGACCCATTAGTTGCTGGACGATCTTCAGCTCCCCCTGCATGTTCCTGTGTTCCTGTTTTTGATATTATTGGCTTTCCTGTTACCGACCTGGCTTGTCTTTGATCTGTCTTGTCTCCGTTCTAGGCTTTGACCCTTGGCTTGTTCCAGTCACTCTGCTTCTGCCTGCTGATCTGTGTATGACCTCTGGCTTGCTTTTCTGACTCCGCTACTACCTAATTACCCATGTATGACCCAGGCTGACTCCTGACTCTGCTTGCTGCTTTACTCCTGGCTTACTTTCCATGTATGATTTCTGGCCTGGCTCCTGACTCTGCTCCTGGCTCTCCCTTCTGCCAAGTCTCACCTGGTTCTCCTGAGGGACTCCTACCCAGCAGTGCATCTTGCTCGTCAGCTGCCATCCAGCGGACATCTCCTCATTACCTCAGCCTGTCTCAGCTGGCAACCCCTGCTACTCTGAGCATAGCACTCCCTGTTACTACCTTCAGGAGTGCTCTGCACCTAGCCACAAGGGAAGCCCTCTTAGCACTTCGGCCTCCGACCATATACATGACACTCTGTTTTGTAGTTAAAGTTAGTGGTATAGACAGTGAATAAAAAGGTAGAGATAATTGTCCCCTATGGAACCCCAATACTGCTGACCACCCTATCCAACACACAGTTTTGTAAACGTACATACTGTGGTCTTCCAGTTAGGTAGTCAACAATCTATGACACAAGGAAGAGATCAACCTGCATCACTGTTAGCTTCTCACTCAAGAGAGCTGGTCTGATGGTATCAAAAACACTGGAGAAGTAAAAAAAATGACCCTCACTGTTCTCACCGGCTTGTCCAGGTGTGCATATGTGATTTAGCAGGAAGATGATAGTGTCCTCAATCCCAATCTTGGCTGGTAGGCAAACTGTAGCAGGTCTAAATATATACTAAACATGGGCTGTAACTGATCTAAAATGAGCCTTTCCAAGGTCTTAATGATGTGGAAGGTCAAAGCCACAGGTCTGTAATCCTTGGAGCCATGAGGACCACCAAGTCCATAGCAATAAAAAACACACATGTGCTGATTTAAGCCAATAACTAAAACTCACGTTACTTCCCGACTAAAATGGTGCAATGGGTTCCTGAAAACAAGAATGCGGCACATTTACCTTTTTATAATTCTGTCAGCACTCAGTCTTTTCACCCAGCAGGAAGCTCCCATAACACAGAGAGTGAAAGAGAGAGTCCTGTGAATTAGTTAGCTGACATGCATGAAAGCATATAGACAGTTTGGACTAATAATGAGTTCTAACCACCAGGTAAAATGAATACTTAGGAATGGAGGTGTTATCCCACAGTAACTTTGTTTGCTTTTTTACCTTTCCAAACCCTGTCCCATTTGTTCAGTAAAATAAAGATGGAGGATAATGTAATCTCAGTGCAACCAATAGTTAGGTAAGACTTGGGAAGGTACAACAATCCTATATTTGCATCCTGCAAAATTTCTCTATCAATCAAATTCATATAGACTGTCCAATGAGACCAACCATGAGAATTAATTTATGGTGTTTTTACTTTTTTTTTTTTTTAACTGGTGATGGTGGCGATCTTTTTATCGAGACTGTGGTATTGCGGTGGACATGTTGGACATTTTTGACACCTTTTTGGGACTATTGACATTTAGACAGCGATCGTAACTTTAAATAGCCACTGATTACTGTATAAATGTCACTGGCAGGGAAGGGGTTCACCTGCAGGGGGCAATGAAGGGGTTAACTGTGTTCCCTAGGTATGTTTTAACTGTGTGGGGGCTGGGCTGGCAGGGTCATAACATATCTAACTGATCCTGGTGACAGGGATTAGTAGATCAGTGTTATGTCCACTGTCAGAGCGGGGAACCGCCATGTTTACACTTTTCTTCTATTGTAAGCGATCGCGGGTCACTGGCAGACATCGAGTCCACCCAACCCATGGCCACACTCCTGGAGCTCACAGCGGGCATGAGAGCTCGCCCCCTAGCGGTGCATGTGCGAACCATTGTTTGTAGATGGCGGTTTGCGTTATGCTGCCACCTTGCAGCAGTAAATGTACGCAATGCCGTCATTAAGTGGTTGAAGATTTCAGATCGTCCCCATTGTGCCATTCCTCTGATTTTATTGACTATCTTACAGTACACCTCAGTTACATGCATATTGAACCAATCTGTATTTACTTTTACAATTGCTTAAAAGGCGCTGAATGTTCAGCTGCTCATTTAACCTTTGGAAAGACATTCTGGGTAGATTGGCTAAACATACTTTGGGATCTTATTGACACAGAGTAAACGTTCTAAACATGGAATCTGTATCCACCTCCAGCTTGATATTGGTGTTTTGGTTATCCAACTGTAATTGTGAGTAGGCTTACTTAAATCAGCATTTAATAAAGGGAAAGAATGAGTGTTTACTGAAAGCCCATTAAAAAGAGAATGCCACTAGCACACATTGTAGTAATTGAGGTTGAGGGCATATGTTCTAAAATGCCTTTGGCCATAAGAGATCTATAAAGAGAAGGGGCATATTGCTTAATTAAACTTTAAATCAGCCTTCTTATTCATACCTTATTCTAAGATTTCATTAGTTAAGTATTTTAAAAATGATTTAAGTCTATTTTGGAGATAATTTGAATTGTTAAGCTCTGAACTTCAACCAAGTTTGTGTGTGCGTGTCTTCTCTCTTGAGAAGTTTAACATGGCCTTCCGGACACTAATTCACTCTCTAGTCACATAGGCATGCTCAGCTACTGACAATTTTTTTAAAATGTTCCACACTACAATGTACAATATTTTATGTGATTAACACAATTATAATATTGTTTCACTGTATGCACATAGTTTTAACCTACGCTTTATTCTAAGCTCTTTAGTCCTTTATCCTAAGCATTCACACCCTAAACTAAGTGAAGTTATCCTAAGCTAATTTAAGTTAGGTTAAGCTAAGTTACGTTAAGTTGTTCTAAGCTATGTTATTCTAAGCAAAGTTCTTTATCTTAAGCTTTCACATATCTACTATGTTTTGTATACTGACAAATTCACAAATTCTTTTTAACATTATACGTTAGACCTGGGAATACTCAATTTGATTGCTCTGTAAAATATTATTACTGACCCATAATCTTTCTGCTAATCTATAACAAGTTTGTTTAAACATGACTATATACCAGAAAGAAAAAGAGCTCATTATGTTTTATTGAAATCTGACATCAGGGTTAAAATATCTATGTGTATTAGTTTTATGAGTCAAACCATCAAATCACTGACAGAAAAGGAATTCAGATCAATTATCTGCATGGTCTCTGAACAGCTGATAATCATATTCTGCAAAATGTTACTTTTTTATAGGTAGAAACAGTAGATTTAGATACTCATGAGAGTTATGTTGGCACAAAGCAGTATAATTCCTTTTATTAAAAAATTAAACAGCATGTTAAATGGCAGCCTAAAATAGGAAGTCATGACCGCTGGCAGCACACTGTCAGTCACCTTCCTCTAGTGAATACATTTGCCATAAACATTAGAAAAATCATTCTTCTTGTCAGAAGCAAAACCATTAGGTTTGTATCCAGAGGACGAAAGGGAACTACACAAGCAACTAGGAACTCTCACACTAATTATTTTCCTCCAAAAGTGAGTGGATTGAAATTCTAACTCATCTGTTGTCTGACTTGACAGACATCTGCCTCTTACATCTTTATTCCCAGAGTACATTTTTAAAATGCCAACAGATGCAAAGGAAACAAAATAGAAAATGTTAGCAAGGCTGAAGGAATAGAGAGGTAAATAAAGAGACAGATCTCAGTGCATGATTATTATTTTTTAATTATTATTATTTAAAAAATTGTTAAGTGCAGTGCCATTATCCTTGATGGTGTTTTAACACTCATATGACCAGAGGTAATTGAAGCCTAGATATCCAGATCAAATTTAATTGTATCAGTATGCATCTGTTCACTTGCAAATGAAACTATATGAGGCACATTTATAAAGCAGTGAATCTGATATTCAAGTAAATCTTACAGACGCATGTGTTTTAAATGACAATAATTGGGGTTGTGACCTGTAAGTGGCGCTGGCTGAATGCATTTGAGCTGAGCTCAGACACCAGCTCTGAACTTTGAGACTTCCTCAATCAACATCCCCCCACAAATTACAAAAAAATGTGATGGAGATGAAACAATGTAGAATGAAATTGGCAGACCTGGAAAGAAATGTATCCACTGAATCTGAGCTAGGCACAATGCTCTGTTCCCTGAACTTTTACTAAAGAAATGTCAACCATGTATTAAGGCCTCACTCACTTTCTCACTACAGTTGAGAACACTGAAGCCAGGATTTATCTACATTTTAAGGCCATATATTGCAAGCAGCTGCTAAGCACAAGCACAATGTACTTCATTATACAAGCCAGAAGATCAGAAAAACAGGAACAGGTAAAATAACATACACGTTCAGGGGATCCCTGAGGTGGGAGGAATATTTATTGGACACTGTTAAGGGGATCTGTAACCCTGTCCTGAGTAAACTTGCCATGACCCCTCTGCAATTTGACAAAGTTCAACACGCTCTTTGCCCCTGCAATCTAAATACTAAGATGTCTGGGACATGCTCTCCTATTTCCATTTTCCCATTGCTTTAAAGACAAAGGGGAGGCGATGCATAAGCTCATCTCAGATATGTACACTCTGTTGATTTTGATGGTTCCACTCTCATGTTGTTTTCCAACTTGGCTAGGTAAACGTTGGTGTCAGTCATGACATCCTCTCCTGTATAAATTGCATTCTGCCAATATTCTGTACAGATGAGAATTTTAAGCTTGTCTAATCATTGATAACGACAGACAATCCTATACTCTCTGAATCCCTTAAGATCTTCCGAATATTTGCTGCAACCTTCACATAGAGACACCTGAACTACTCAAATAGCAAGACACCATACTAACCCTTCTTGAGCTTCTTGAGGACCAGTTGTAGCTCTCCATGAAATAATGGGGATCCAACACATCTGCCTGTTCTCCATGATCAATCTACCTTCTGATTTTCTGTTACCCATCTTGAAGCTATTCATTAATAGGCCTGGACTTCTTCAGAGACTGTTATGGTTCTCTCTCTGCTTCTCTGACAGCGAAAGGTTACATACTCCAATGTGAGGAACGGAGACTCAAATAATACTACTGTTCCCATATTTCCCATTTAATGGCTTGTAACAGCTGCCTGTGGTGACTGATTTGTTTATTAATCACTAGAGGACCGCACCATAGCTGAAAGATGGCTACAAAGTGATTGGCTAGTTCTGGGAATCCATGGACGTCCTCCCAAACTTGCTCTTACCATGCACTCAGCACTGAAGCATCCATGCTCACTGAGCTCACAGGACCAGGCACATCATGGATTGCGGTAAAGGGCCAATGACAGCGGCCCTTTACCATGTGATTGCTCCCTCCAATGAGGGAACAATCACAATGTAAACAATCCGGGGTCATGCAGTGGTCCAGCTCTCTTCTCTCCTCACACCGATACAGCGTGTGAGGAGAGATGAGAGATTGTGTGAAAACTGTGAGTCATTGATTTTTGCAGTGCCCAGCAGTGCCCTACAGTACTAATCTGTGCCCTACAGTGCCATCAGTGCCTCTACAGTACCTATCAGCACCACTACAGTGCTAATATGTGCCCTACAGTGCCACCAGAGTACCCTTCAGTGCCACTACAGTACCCATCAGTGCCACTACAGTGCCCATTAGTGCCACCCGTGCCACATCAGTGCCACTACAGTGCTACTACAGTGTTCATCTGTTTCTTACAGTGCCACTACAGTGCTCATCTGTGCCATCAGAGCCACATTGGTGCCACCAGTGTCACTACAGTGCCCATCAGTGCCACCTGTGCCACTACAGTGCACATCAGTGCTACAACAATTCCATCAGTGCCACTGCAATACTCATCTGTGCCACCAGTGCCACTGCAATGCCCTTCAGTGCCACATCATTGCCACTACAGTGCTCATCTGTGCCCTACAGTGCCACTACACTGCCCAATGCCACTACAGTGCACATCAGTGCCACATTCGTGCCACTACAGGGCTCATCAGTGCCACATTAGTGCCAATAAAGTGCTCATCTGTGCCATCAGTGCCACTATAGTGCTCTACAGTGCCACATCATCACCACTACAGTGCTCATCTGCACCACTACAGTGCCATCAGTGCTCATCTGCACCACTACAATTCCCATAATTGCAAATACAGAGCCCATCAGTGCCACTACAGTGCCCAATAGAGCACATCAGTGCCAATAGGTGAGTGCTTATCAGTGGATCCTTGTCACACTACAGTGCTCATCAGTGCCACTACAGTGCTCATGTGTGCCCTACAGTGCCCATCAGGGCCACTACAATGCTCATCAGGGCCACTACAGAGCCTGATAGTGCTCATAGGTGCCCATAAGTGAGTGTTCATTAGTGCCACACCATCAGTGGATCCTCATCACACTACAGCACTTATCAGTGCCACCACAGTGCCCAATAGTGCACATCAGTGCTCATAAGGGAGTGCTCATCAGTACAACCATATTAATGGATCCTCATCAGCACCCATCAGTGCCACCTTATCAGTGCACATCAGTGCCAGCTAATCAGTGCAGCACGGTGCATTAGTGTACATCAGTGCAACCTCATCAGTGCACATAACTGCACCCTCATCAGCACCCATCAGTGCACCCTCATCAGCACCCATCAGTGCACCCTCATCATTACCAAGCAGTGCAGCCTCATTAGACCAGCCTCATCAGCACCCATCAGTGCAGCCACATCTGCCCCAGTGTCCCTACCACAGCAGTTTGTCACCATATCCCATAGTCACCAGTATGGCAGAAAAAAACTCCACTGAGGAGGCATACCAGCTTCAAAGCTTGACCAACGAGAGCAGCAGCAGCAGCAGGGAGCTCTCTGAGTCTGATTCTGGTCGGAATATGAACCCGTTTTAAGAAATGGGTCTGCTTCAGAATCAGAGGAAAGTGCCCATGAAACAGAAGCGTTCTGGCATGTAGCAGAAGGCTTTCACAAGTAGCGCAGTGACATCAACCAGCAGCTCAGTGCCATTCACCAGTATTGCAGTGGCATCAACAAGCAGCTCAGTGCCATCCACCAGTAGCACAGTGTCATCCACCAGTAGCACAGTGCCATCCATGAGAAATTAAGTACCACTTCAACAAAGGGCAAACACTAGCGGGGTATCATCTCAGCCCCAAAGGGTTAGGACCCACGCCAGACTTCCCTATGCCCTTGAAAACCCTCTGTGGCTTCCCACTAATTCAGGAGAAGCAAACATCCCTACTTTCACTGCCCAGCCAGGTGTCCAGGTGAACACAGAGAATTTTGCCCCTATTTATTTTTTAAATTTAGCTTATCTATTATCTCCCATCATGGCCCAGTGCAACCTCTAAGCACAACAGTTCATAGCAAACAACCCTGGTTCAAGCTACGCCCATCCCTAAGAGTGGAGAGAATTAACAGTGGAATTTAAAACATTTTTAGGCCTAACTTTCAACATGGGACTCACAAAAAAAATTAATTATACTCCTATTGGTCCACCAACCCCATCCACCACATGCCAATCTATTCATCCATTATGCCAAGATCAAGATACCTTATGATTATGCCATTTCTCCATTACAATGACAACACCCAGTGCCTTTCCCGAAAAGACCCATCATATGACAAATTATTTAAAATTTTGCCACTTCTAAATTTTTTCTCTGAGAAATTCTCGCAGTTATATACCCCCGACCAAAATATCTCTGTGGTAAGTTACTTATCCACTTCATAGGCAAGCTTGGCTTCAAACAGTTTATTCCCAGAAAAAGGACCTGATATGGGGTTAAGCTCTACAAGCTTTGCGACCGAGCCATGGGATACATCTATGCCTTCCAGGTGTACAAAGGGAAGGACACCCAACTGCATCCCTGTGAATCTATATCCACTCCTTGGAAAGGGCTACCATGGATAATTACTATGCAAGCTTGCCCCTCTTCCACAATCTTCACCAGAGGAACACTCCAGCATGTGGTACAGTGAGAGCCAATAGGAAGGGCTTCCTGCAAAGGCTTGTTACTGAAAGACTGCGACAAGGGGAGATGGCGTCTTTGCGGAATGATGAGTAATTGGCTGTCGGGTGGAGGGACAAACAAAACGCCCACATGCTCTTATCGATCCATAATGTCACCTATGTGGAAATCCCCAGAAGAAAGCCCAATCCAGAAACCAGCATGTGTCCATGATTATAATTTGTTCCTGAGGGGAGTCGACTTCAATGATCAAATGATCGAACTACCTTCCCACAATCAAAAGCTGTCATTGGTATAAAAGAGTCTCCATTTATTTTTTCAGTTTGGCCATTTACAATACTTAAAGTATATTATTTACCGTAAATCTACAGAGACCCCCGTATCTTACCTTCATTATCAAGAAGAAATTATCTTCACCCTTTTGTACCCTTAAGGCTCACCAGAAAGCATTCGCTTAGATTCAGTGAGCAGACTCTACGAATGGCATTTTCCTGAGAGACTCCCACACCATGAAAAAGGCCAAAAACATCAGAAGAAATACCGGGTGTGCTCCAGAGGAGGAGTTAGAAAAGACACTGCGTAATATTGCCCCCAATGCCCTTCCCAACCAGGCCTCTGTATAGGTGAATGTTTCCTCCGTTACCATACTTCTCTACATTATTAGTGAAGTATGGTAAACGTAATTCTCAGTTCCTGTCGTTTACCTCCACACCCCTTATGCCACTGCACTAAAATGTACATACCGCTACCTTCTCCGGAACTGACCCTGGCCTGTTATATGACAATGCTTCTGCCCAACGCTAAACATATCTCTGATTGCTCCAGAACTGACCCTGGCCTGTTATACAACAATGCTTCTGCCTAATGCTGAATATACCTCTGTTTGCTCTGGAAATGACTCTGGTCTGTTATAACGCCTCTGCCTAACAGTAACATACCTTTGCCTGCTCTAGAGATGACCCTGGACTATTTATTGACTACATTTTTTTGCCTGCCTCTTGTTCTGCTCTTTTACCCTGCTACCTGAGTAGTGGGATTCATAACACATGGGTCTCACATATGTGAGGGCTTTTTCTGGATGAAGAAAACTAAATATATATTTTTTTTATTTCCGGATTAGGGTCTGGAGACCCAGAGGCTTCAAAGAGATTTATTCGGGAGAAGCCTCTACCGCTGTCCCCATTCTTTCCCGGCCTGCTACCTGTACTATGGACCATGTTCCTGCCTACTACCAGGGCCAATACTTTGGCACTGCTGGGAATATTGCTACCTGCACTGACCCTGCACTGTATATAGACAGCATCCATGCATGTACTGACTATGGACAATATTCCTGCCTGGTGCCTGGACAATTCCATTCACTGTCACTGACCACGTCCCTGCCTGCTGCCAGGAACAGGGCTCTCCTCCTATGGACAACTGCACTACTAAAACCACAGGTAATCTTTTGTTTAACCTTTGCTCAGCAGAATGTAAAGTATCTCACAAATGTAAGTACACCCCTCACATTTTTGTAAATAATTTATTATATCTTTTCATGTGACAACACTGAAGAAATGACACTTTGCTATAATGTAAAGTAGTGGGTGTACAACTTGTATAACAGTGTCAATTTGCTGTCACCTCAAAATAACTCAGCATACAGCCATTAATGTCTACACTATTGGCAACAAAAATGAGTTCACCCCTAAGTGAAAATGTCCAAATTGGGCCCAAAGTGTCAATATTTTGTGTGGCCACCATTATTTTCCAGCACTGCCTTACCCTACTTGGGCATGGAGTTCACCAAAGCTTTACAGTTTGCCACTGGAGTCCTCTTCCACTCCTCCATGACGACATCACAGAGCTTGTTAGAGACCCTGTGCTCCTCCACCTTCCATTTGAGAATTCCCCACAGATGCTCAATAGGGTTTAGGCCTGGAGACATGCTTGGCCGGTCCATTGCCTTTACCCTCAGCTTCTTTAGCAAGGCAATGGTCATCTTGGAGGTGTGTTTGGGGTCATTATCATGTTGGAATACTGCCCTGAGGCCCTGTCTCTGAAGGGGGGAGATCATGCTCTGCTTCAGTATGTCACAGTACACGTTGGCATTCATGGTTCCCTCAATAAACTGTAGCTTCCCAGTGCTGGCAGCACTCATGCAGCCCCAGATCATGACACTCCCACCACCATGCTTGACTGTAGGCAAGACACACTTGTACTCCTCACCTGGTTGCCACCACACACACATGACACCATATGAACCAAATAAGTTTATCTTGGTCTCATCAGACCACAGGACATGGTTCCTGTAATCTATGCCCTTAGTCTGCTTGTCTTCAGCAAACAGTTTGCAGGCTTTCTTGTGCATCATCTTTAGAAGAGCCTTCCTTTTGGGACGACAGCCTTGCAGACCAATTTGATGCACTGTGTGGCATATTTCTGAGTGGGACCTGTCCTGTTAAACCACTGTATGGTCTTGGCCACCATGCTGCAGCTCAGTTTCAGGGTCTTGGCAATCTTCTTATAGCCTAGGCCATTTTTATTTAGAGCAACTTTTTTTTTTCAGATCCTCAGAGAGTTCTTTGCCATGAGGTGTCATGTTGAACTTCCAGTGACCAGTATGAGAGAGTGAGAGCAATGACACCAAATTTAACACACCTGCTCCCCATTCACACCTGAGACCTTGTAGCACAAATGAGCCCCATGACACCGGGGAGGGGAATGGCTAATTGGACCCAATTTGGACATTTTCACTTAGGGTGTACTCACTTTTGTTGCCAGTGGTTTAGACATTAATGTCTGTATGTTGAGTTATTTTGAGGGGACAGCAAATTTACGCTGTTATACAAGCTGTACACTGACTACTTTACATTATAGTGTAATTTTTTCAGTGTTGTCACATGAAAAGATAGAATAAAATATTTAAAAAAATGTGAGGGGTGTACTCACTTTTGTGAGACACTGTATTTGGGGATGTAATACTTGGTATGTACATGCTATGTGTTAGAAATATGAAGGGCCTTCAAAATTGTGATAGGTTGTCAGGAAATTGGATGTGTAAATTATGTTCCTAGAACTCCTTATGGTGCTTGTTGTATGTTGGGCCTCTGTATGTGGACAGGCTGTATAAAAGTCTCACACATGTGGTATCACCATACGCAGGAGGAGTAGCAGAGTGTATTTCAGGGTGTCATTTTTGCTTTGTAGATGGTATGTGTTGGAAATTTCATATAAATGGACAACTTTGTGTAAAAAAATTAGTTTTCATTTTTTTTCCACATTTTCCAAAAATTTATGAAAAACAATGAATTGTCCAAAAGACTGATTATGCATTGGGGTGTTTGCTTTCCAAAATGGGGTCATTTTGTGGGCGTTTCCATTGTCCTGGTGCTCCAGGACCTTCAAAAGTGTAATGGGTGGTTGAGAATTGTAATGTGTAATTTATCCTCTTAGAATGCCTGAAGGTGCTACTTCAATGTTGGGCTTCTGTATGTGGCCAGGCTGTGTAAAAGTCTCACACATGTGGTATTGCCATACTCAGGAGGAGTAGTAAAATGTATTTTGGGGTGTAATTTGTGCTATGCACATGCCTTTTGAGAGAAATAACATATTAATATCACACTTTTGTGGGAAAAAAATCTTAATTTTGCAAAGAATTGTGGGGAAACAATGACAACATCAAAAAACTAACCATGGCTCTTACGAAATACCGTGGAATGTCTACTTTACAAAAGGGGGTCATTTTTGGGATATTTGTACTTTCCTAGCTTGTTAGTGCTGGTTCACACAGGGGCGACTTTTCAGGCAACCTAGTCACCTGACAAGTTGCGTTCCATGCAGTACAATGGAACTGTTCTAATAGGAGCGACTCAAGTTGCTCCGACATAGAAAAAGGTTCCTGTACCTTTCTGGGGCAACTTCAGAGCAACTTGTAATGACTTCTATACAGAAGTCGTTTGCAAGCTGTGCTGAAGTCGCACTGTACGGAGCGGCTTCAAAGTCAAACGAGAATCTGGTGTCTTTGAATCTGCCCCTGTGTGAGCCAGCACTTATTGTCTCAAGAAATGAGATAGGCTTTTAGTACATCAGGTGTGATCAATTTTCAATGATTGGCACCATAGCTTGTAGACTGTATAACTTTCACAAAGACCAAATAATTTACACTGATTTGGGTTATTTTTACCAAAGATATGTAGCAGTATAAATTTTGGCCATCATTTATGAAGAAAAATTACTAATTTGCTAAATTGTATAACAGAAACAAAGAAAGTGCATATTTTTACAAAATTTTCGGTCTTTTTTTCATTTATAGCACAAAAAAATTAAAAAACCCAGTGGTGAGGAAATACCACCAAAAGAAAGTTCTATTTGTGTAAAAAAAAGAACAAAAATGTCATATGGGTACAGTGTTGCATGAAAGCTGAAAATTGGTCTGATTAGGAAGGGGGTTTAAGTGCCCAGTGGGCAAGTGGTTAAAAGGCACTTTTCTAAGACAGATATGCTCCATATTCAATTATTCTGGGTTGCCTGTTACAGAGCCTAATGTCTGAATACTCCGCTTGTTGGATTTCCTTTCACATTGAAGTTCTTGCTTAGACATGTTATTCCTAACCCTTGGTTATCTATGACCCATACGGCTCTTATATGAGTGATTTTGGGCTGATTTTTCATGGTTGTTCATGCTATTTGTCATCCATATCTTACCTCCCTCCTACCTCTGCGTTTTTATTTTCTGAAACTGCTTTTCATTTGCTTTTTTCTTATGATGACTGTAAAATTAATTTCTTTTAATTTAACCACTTTAAGACCGAGCCTCATTTTGGAGTTTGGAGGTTATCAGCTAAAAACAGGTTTTTTTGCTATAAAATTACTTAGAACCCCCAAACATTATATATTTCGTTTACTTTTCGTCAAAGTCTTTTATTTTTGCGTCTCCATCCTCCCTCCATTCTATACCTACTGTTTATCGTACTTGTTGGTACTTTTTAGTCGGGTTTTAGTGAGTATATTCTCGGCATACCCAGTATCTATTGGTTCCCAATCCTTATTGTACAGATTCGTTCTTGAAGTTACACTTTCCTTTAGGTTGTTCGCCTCATAAGTCTGTAATCCGAGACATTGTCCGTTGGGTCTTATTAACTTATACCTCGTATAGACAGAATCTTTTCACGGAAAATTGGTGAACGGGTGA
>BLSH010333321.1:713041-733152 GCA_018402905.1 Glandirana rugosa | reverse complement strand
TTCTCTTTATTGAGATATGCAGTGTCTAAAAGACCCTGCATGTCTACCCTGTGCTCCACGAAATGTTTTGCAATGCAGATCGCATTGCAAAACATCATTTCCCAGCTCAGGTAGCTGGGGACACGGGGGGCTTGACCAGAAAGTGACGTCAGAGACGTAATTTTCTGGGTCACAACAACAAGGGGAGCTAACGTGTATCCACTCTTCTCCTTTCCCTCCAGCAGCCGCAATCCACCATGACTGCCCCAGGCTCACAGATGGTCAAGCGGAGCCTGGTAAGCATGGCGGGGGTTTGCCGGTACCGGGGGTGCATGAGAGCGATTGGGCGGGAGTCTGCCTGTCAGTTTCACACACAATCCCAGTGACTGCAGCCACCAGATTGTGTGTAATACCCCATGCCATGTGACATATATAAGCTAAAATACAATGCTATACAGATATTAACAACTGTGCAAATATCAACAATGAATATCAAATAAAGTGCCACTATATACTTCATCTCTGCCATCTGTTATCCAATACCCCACTATACCCTGAGGACACCGAGAGCTGCCAATCGAGATACAGCCGGAGGGACTATAACACCCATCTATCAGCACAAGCGCTCATGACTTCTGTGATGGAAGTCCATGCTATCTGGTGAGTGCAAAGGGACACAGGAGGGGAGCACAGATTGCAAAAATTGTATAATTACAGTACTTGGCACTTTCTGCACATATGATGATTATATACCAAGAAAATTATGAAATCCTAGGAGAACTTATGAACTGTTTATGAATTTTATCTGGACTTTATACTACACTGGCACTTTATTTGATATTCATTTTTTGATATTTGCACAGTTGTTAATATCTGTATAGCATATGATATAAGCTAATACATGTCACATGGGGTAGCGCTTTCATATTAATCACATATTTAAGCCTGGGTTCACACTGGTGCAATTTCAGAGATCACATGTGATTCGCACCCGTACTGCAGGTGCCGATCACGTGCATGTACCTTTTTTCCCGCACTAGAATTGCATCGTATGGGTGTTCTCACCCATGCGATCTGATTCATGTGCGAGTTCACAGTTCACACTACAATCTGTGAACAATACTGGGGGTGTCATTAACTTTTTAATGACACCCGCAGCAGTTTGCAGAAAGCAGTGTGAACTGCCTGCGGGAAGACTGCGATGCAGGAACCGGCTCTATAATCGCACCGGTTCCCGCATCGCACATGTGTGAACCAGGGCTAAAGGCACACACACCTTTAGAGAGCAGCAACTCCCAATCAATGGTACATAGACATCAGCAAATTTCTTGAGCACTGTTATTTGTTATGTGCACGTATTTCTTAGTAAGTGCAGGAAATATCAGTAAAAAACAATAGACTGACTAACCCATTCCCCCCCCACTGTTAGGGCTGTACAAGGTACGGACCTAGTGGCAAAAGGATTAAAGGAATAGGATCCATTTATTTTTATTTTTTTTTAGGGTTACAAACGCTTTAACTATTGGCTTTTTGATGATAGATGTTGGCTGACTGCTATGGAAGTAGACACAAAAAAATACACCAATATACAGTATTAAGACAGTGAATTTATGTGAGATGTTTTTATATAATTCATTTTTATTTTTATGAATGCAGATTCTTCATGCACCAGGGTCATTGGAGTTCATTGGCCTATTTTTATTTGTGATTTTGCTTTCACACATTTACTTTTTAAATACATGGATTGTCATATAAGTTAGTAAGGTGGTAGATTATTTGTGTGCTAATTTCTACTGTATTCCACAGCCATATTTCTATTAGTGTGTTACTCATTCAGTTAGTAATTATGTGTATGGATAAAATCATGGTTTACACACATTATGGAGATGTTTTTCATTTTTTAGTTTTATTTAATTTATTAACATTCAAGTAATATTCTCTATGCTCCACACCTTGTTCTTAATGTGTTGTAAGTAGTTCCCACATATCCCGCCCTTGATAGGGATGGGAGAGATTTTCCGATTAGTGTAATTAGGCTCATGGTGGTATAGAGCTTATAAGGGTGATTTATTGTATTTTTGTGTATGAGGTTATGAGTAAGCGCAAAACACGTCAACTTTTATTGTACCCCACACTGTCTGTGATGTCTTTTGACATGTTTCATTTAGTAATCTCTTGTGGAAAACTGTAATTCATTGCACACTGAAGTCCTAGATCCTAATTAGTTGATTTATCTTGAGATGACCCGCTCTATCAAGATCCCTAGAAGCGTGTTCAATTTTATAATAACTAGGCCGAATAGCCATGGATTATCTGGACTGTTTTCATGTGCAACAGAGTGCCCACTTGATTACTGTGTCTGCAAACTATATTTGTGGACCGAAGGCTAGTTTGCAGAACATGAGTAAAGTTTGCATGCAGCATCTGAAAATTAAAGTCACTGAGAGTCAGATGTTTAAAAATAGTAACATAATTTTTCTGGGTAAGAGATTGTCAAATAAATAGTGGGGAGGGGGAAGTAAAGGGTGAACTGCCTTGAGCACAAAAGCAATTTTGTTTTATTTTTTTAATTTCAGGTACTTATGTATTTACGCAGTGCTTTACATATATATTGTACATTCACATCAGTCCCTACCCTCAAAGGAGCTTACAATCTGTGTGATGGGGAGCAGCAACTTTAGTAATGCCTTGAGGGAAAATGCCAAATTTTGTAAATAGCATACCTAGGGGATGCCCTTAAAATGATAGTAAACTCAGCTTTTTGTCTTGTACCTACAGGAAATCATATAATAAGGCTTACCTGTAGGTACAGTGAATATCTCCTAAACATCTACTATTTAGGAAATCTTTATATTGTAGCAGCTGGTGACCTCATGCACTGTGCTATTAGTGGACAGCACACTCAAGTATGCCATCCATTGAGAGAGCTGTGCCACAACTGTGACTCCCCTGTGTATACGTAGGAGTAACATCAATGTGGCTCAGCCATTCAAATGGTCAGAGCCCACAAGCCCAGAAGAAAGACAGAGTGAAGATGGACACCCTGGCAGCTGTGACAGCATGTCATTGGAGGGATCCATTTTTTAAATAAGTCTATTAAAATGTGCTAGTGTGAGGTGCATAATAGCACATCATGACATTACCTGCAGGGACCAGTTTTTTTACACAGTTTACTACTGCTTTAACCTGCCTTACTTCTGTTTGTAAACAAATGGCCAAAGATCCCTTATCTGTATCAGAATATTATTTTAGCTGAGGATCTACAATGTAATATAGATGTTAATTGGATATTTCTACACAAAATAGCCATGGGGTTTCCCAAAAATATATATCCAACCCTTATCATTGATAAGTGCTTGGTATGGATGTAAGGGAAAACTTAATGCAAAAATACAAGAAAAAACATAGAATCCCCCAAAATACATTACAGACCTTTATCCAAGAATGTGTGTGTGTGTGTGTGGGGGGGGGGCAAGCATGTAGCATCCCTCCTGAACCATACTGGACCACATGCCCTCAATATGGGGTGGGAACATTGCAAGGGGGATCCCTTATGATGATAGCATGGTAGAAGACAAGGATACTGTGAAAGTGATGAGGTTGTGATCAGAGATAGGGGGTGTTGGTGAGATTGCCAGGAGTGCAAAGATGGGGAAAACACGGTCAATGGTGTTACTATCATAGTCAGTGGAGGACTGTGTCCATTGTGTTAGGTCAAAATATGAGGTCAAGTTGAAAAGTTGAGCTGTAGCCTGGTTGTTAACATTAATGGGGATGTTAAAATCATCAAGAATGATAGTGGTTATTTCAGCATAGAGAAAGTAGCGTAGCCAGGCAGAGAAGTCATCAAGGAAGTGTTACACTGGTCCTGGAGGCCAATAGATCACTGCAATCCTTAGAGAAATTGGATAAGATAGTGAGTCTCAAAAGAAGAGAAGGATAGAGCAGTGGTGGCCCATGCATGGATTCCAATGGGGGTTGTGTTTTTTTGAAGCACGTGATTATTGCCAGAGGCTCTAATATGCTTCAAAAAAGGGTGGGCATGGGGCACAGAGCACTGTGTCCCGATCCCACCCAGTTGTGTGACAAAAGCAAATGAATATTCGCTATTCTCCCACTGATCCTGCTCCCGGCCAATCAGGAAGCAGGTTGTGAGGCCCGTCACCCGATTGGCTGAAAGGTCAGGCGATTCTATTGGATGCCTCGCTCCTAGGAGGAGGAGGAGAAAGGAGACACACAGCGGAAGCTACCGTGATGGAGGAGAGGACATAGGAGCCACTGCCTGCAGCATGCCGCCCGTCACCTACCACCTAGATGGGGTAAGTGCCGGACCAAACAGCAGACAGCGAGCGAGTGGGCGGGGGGAGCCACCACTGATGGAGAGAGAGGGGTAGAAAGGACTTGAAAGGTGCTCAGTGGAAATAGAAGCAAACCAATTCCACCTCCTTTCCAACCACTGGATCTGGGTGAATGAGTCCAGGGGAGGTCTCCATGGGAGAGGGCAGTGGGAGAGGGAGAGTCAGATGCCTAAAGCCAGGTTTCTGTAATTACAAGATGGTTAAGGGAATGGGAGACAAAAAGGTAAATTTATAGAGGTGAACTTGTTACAGACAGAGCGGGCATTCCAGAGGGCACATAAAAAGGGGGGTTTTTGGAAGCAGGGGGATCAAGATTGCAGCTTTTGCCATAGGAAAGAGCATGGCGGGTGTGAGATACTGGAGGACCAGGATTAGGGGAGATATCCCCAGAGATTGGGAGAGAAAGGAGGTTGAGGAAAATAAGATAGGAGTGGGTTGTATATGAATGCACATGCATTTCTGTCTTGGTGTTTGGGTCAGCATGTTGGTTAAGTATTTGCAAGAGGTGATGAGTACAGTAGTATGGAGAGGGTAGAAGTGAGGGTGATATGAACAAACTTTGAGTTGAAGAAGAGGAGTAAAGAAATGAGAATTTGAGAACAGAGGATACTAGGATGAAAAGAAAGAGAAGAGGGGGCATATTAAAGGGTAACATTGCCCCCTTGATTTCAATCAATCAATATAGCCTTAAAATGACAGTTGCAAACTAATTGATGGAAGTCTTTTAAATCTTAGATAAAATAACTTTTTTTGTATCATTCTAAATAGTAAATTTGAGCAAATATAGGGCATTTTAGAACCTTTATTGCTCATGTATTTTTTCATTGAAATCAGAATTCAAAATATTTATTAAAGGATAACTATTACTGTTTGGATCAATTATTTTTATTTTTGTTTACAAAAGTTTTTATTGAAAAGTGTTTCACATAAGGAAGACATAAACCACATTAGAAGATCACATTGGGGTACTGCCAAGCCATACATCTCCATAACCTTACAAAAAAAAACAAAGTACATTACATATGGTATGGATATCACGGTCTGCTGAGGTCCATGGTTGCAGTAGGACTAACCTCTCACATGAGGAGAACCAAGTCTTCCCACCATGGTATTTGGGAATTTAAGCAGCCCGAAGCTCAAGTTGGTCACTTTAACATAGCAGTAAGCCACCAGGGCTGAAGGTGACCTTCACATCAAAGCCCCAACAGGGGACATCTATCCCAAGGGCCCGATACACACTCCACAGTCTCTTGAGCTGGCCTAATACAGTCTATACCCCACACAATTAGTTTAGGGACCCCGACTCCCATTTAAAAACAAAAGGGAAAACAAAACAAAACAAGGGGGGCAGATGGTAAAAATCGAAAAAGAAAATAAAGGAACAGGAAAAGAAAAGATGTGCCTCTTCCAACCCAGATCACTGTCTAAATCATGGGAGTCTAGATGTCTCCCGAAAGATATTGAATCCAGGGACTCCAGGTTTTCTCAAACTGCTTTAGTTTGTCGCTTAGTATTGCAGATAGCTTATCATTAACCATAATCAGACAGTTTAGCCTGTACCAAGTCCATATATATCATTGCAGACTTCCATGACCTGGCTAAGGCTATCTTTGCCGCCATAAAAATAAACAAGATCAACCTGCATGCATGTCTTGGGGCACTCTCCGGAGAGCCTGTTTAGGAGACAGATTTATTTGAGTGAGAGAATAAATTAAGTTATAGATTCTGATCCAAAATGGTTTCAACTTGAGGCAATGCCACCATATATGGAAAACAGTCCCTTCCTGACCACATCCTCGAAAACAAAGTGGAGAGGTTCCCAAAACAAAAGCAGCGATCCTGGTCGGTACCATATACCATTGAAGAATTACTTTATAATTGGCCTTGATTATAGAAGTGTTATTGAGCAACCTTGATTCTGCCTAAATGAGCTTGTACCAATCATCTAATTCCAAAACTTCCCTCGTATCCTTCTCCCATTGATGCATATAAAACTGTTTCACATTAATAGAGGCTAATATGGAATATATTTCTGATATATAACCCTTTAGCTTATCATATTTGTTACACAGGTTGTCACGTACCTGATAGGAGTCTGAGTTGATGAGGTCGGCCTCTCTTATATCTCCCGCCCTAGCCCCACTGAAGGTGAAACAGAGGAAGCCATGGGACAGTGCCTAATGTTGCTTGCAGAACCTGTAGCAGATGGTGCGACTCCAAGGAAACTGTGGAACCAGAGTAGCAGGAACAGTGGCAATGTTCAGAGTACTGGTCCAGGTTAAAGGGGCACTCCACTTATGTTGAAGATTCTGGGCTGACAGTATAACAGGACTTGGAGGGCTGGAACATCCAGCAATGTGCAGTACTGGTGCAGCAGACAGCCGGGTAAGCACTTGAAGGTTAACAGGAGTTAGGATCAAAGACAGAAGCAGAATCATAGGAATAGCTGAGGTTGTCAACATGTGGGCAGAAAGGTACCAAATCATCAGCAAAGCCAGAGTCAGGAACAGAGCTGGGTCAAAGGTAAGCAGCAGAACAGAAGCAGGATCCAAAGCCAGGGTCAAGGGACAAGCCAGGTTATCAACAGGAAGAGCATACAGGATTGATCAGGATACAGGACACAGCTGAAGATCAATCAGCAAAGATCATGTGAATGATCTCCCTTTAAATAGTCCAGTTGACGCCAAGTGCAATTGCGCCCATGTTAGCCGGTCTTCTGGAAATGCCATGTGCATGCACACATCTGTGCGCCAGATGTCTTATAGGAATTCCGGATGCCCACTAGAGACCGTTTTTTCAGGGTGGAGTTGAAGGGAAGCTTGTATTAACTGAGGAGCATGGACAATAGAGATGGCTTCCCAGGAATTATCTTCTGGCCCATAGCCTTTCCATTTAATAATAAACTGAGTTTGACCTTCCCTCCTTTTACAGTCCAGAATAGCCTCTACCTCAAATTCCTCGTTACCCTCGATCATTAGCTTCAGAACCTTGATCTGGAAAGGGGTTGGGAACTGTTGGTTTCAATAGTGACACATGAAACAGGATGAATCTTCAGATTACTTGGTAAAGATAGTTCAAATGCCATGGAGTTGATTATTTTCTTAATTGCAAAGGGGCCCAGGTATCTTGGGCCAAGCTTCTTTGAGGGACACCTCAATTTTAAATTTGCCGCGGACAGCCAGACTTTATCTCCAGATTTCAAATTTAAATTCCCTCTCCTTTTATCAAAAAAATGTCTTATTACCTGCCTGTGCCTTCAAGATGGTTGCTCACAAGAGCTGTTTGTTACTATGGATAAAGTTCAATCTCTCTTGTACAGCTGCTACAGTAGACTCCATAGGCACTTCTGGCAGGAAGGAAGGATGACATCCATAGTTGACATAGAAGGGAGACTGCTTGATGGCAGAGTGAACCGAGTTATTCTATGTGAACTCTGCTAAGGGAAGGAGGGACATCCAGTTGTCTTGCGAGAAGGACGAAAAGCATCTCAAATGTTGTTCAATAGTTTGGTTTTCCTCTCGGTCTGTCCATTTATCTGCAGGTGGTAAGCAGCTGACAAATGGAGTTCAATATTTAATGTTTCACACAGGCCCTTCAAAAAATTAGAGGTGAACTGAACCCCACGGTCTGAAACAATATGGACTGGAATGCCATGTAACCTCTCAACTTCCTTGATGAATGTGGCAGCAGTCTCGGTGGCAGAGGGAGGTATGAAATGTGCCATCTTTGAAAGGTGATCAACTATGACAAAGATAGTAGTGAATCCTTCAGATTGGGGGGAGTTCCACAATAAAATCCATGGATATCATACTCCATGACTTTTCAGGAACTGGAAGAGATTCCAACAGGAAATCTGGCCACCAAAAGGAACGGGACACCAAATCCGAGGTCTTGTGGATGCCAAAGTGTCCAACCAGGGGATGGTCATGGAACCTCTTGGAATAAGAACCCTAAACTCTTCAAGGATGAAAATTTGTTCTTTTTGGAAATAGAGTTCAACCCTTCACTGAAGATGTAAATCCCGAGGAGGAGGGTGAGTGGTGGCTGCCTCCTTAATTTGAGACATCAAATCTATTTGTAGAAGCAGAAAGTTTTTAGCTGGCAAGATAGTGTCAGGTTCGGAAGGTGGGACTGTTTCAGGAAACATACGTGAGAGAGCATCAGGCTTGCAATTCTTGGATTCGGGACAAAAGGTTTGTGGAATACAAATCAAAAAAAGAATAGTGCCCACCTGGCCTGTCGAGGTCTGAGTCATCTAACAATGCTTAAGTGCTCTAGATGTTTATGGTCTGTAATGATAACGATGAGGTGTGCAGTACCCTACAGCAGGTAGCACCATTCTTCAAGGGCAGCTTTAATGGCTAATAATTATCAATCCCCCACATCACAATTCCTTTCGGAACCTTGCCACTGAGATAATATAGCCCCAACCACACTTTCAGAGGCATCTACTTCAAGTATATAAGCCAAAGTAGGATCTCAGTGCTTCAAAATAGGAGTAGAGATGAACAGGGTCTGTAATTGTTCGAAATCACTTTGAGCCTCAGGAGTCCATTGGAATGGGATATGCTGCTTGGTTAGCTGTGTGATGGGTGCAAAGATACCGGTAAAATTCTTTATAAGCTTCCTATAGAAATTAGCAAACCCCACAAAGCATTGTATTGCTTTCTTGTCTTCCGGAGCAGGCCATTCTAATACAGCCATCATCTTTTGCAGGTCCATCGCAATGCCACCTGCAGAAATGGTGAGTCCCAGAAAATGAATAGTCTGTTTTTCGAACTCACATTTCTCAGCTTTTGCGTAGAGATGGTGTTGACTGAGTTTATCCAGTACTTTCATTACGTGATCTCTGTGTAATTCTAGTGAGCTGGAAAATACAAGAATGTCATCCAAGTACACGATAATGAACAAGTCAAGATAGTGCCGAAATATGTCTTTGACAAGGTGTTGGAATGTAGCTGGGGCATTACACAGCCCAAATGGCATGACTAGGTATTCAAAATGTCCAAAGTGCGTTCAGAATGCTGTCTTACATTTGTCTCCTTGACGAATCCTGACTGGAATGTATGCACCCCTCAAATCAAATTTATAGAAAACACATGCCCCTTGTAACCTCTGGAAAAGTTCGGGAACTAGGGGAAGTGGATAGCAGTTCTTGACCGTTATTTTATTGAGATCACAATAATCCACGTATGGCCTGAGAGTATGATCTTTCTTTTCAACTAAAACGATGCCAGCTCCAGCAGGTGATGTGGGAGGTCGGATAAATAATTTTTTCAAGCTTTCTTCAATATAATTACGGAGGGTTTCTAATTCAAGTTTAGAAAGGGTCGATTCGACCAAAAGGTATCTCAGCCCCGGGCAACAGTTCTATGGGACAATCATAAGTCTGGTGTGGAGGAAGAGTATCAGCATTCTTCTTTTTGAATACATACAGATATTCATGACATCTAGACATAATAATTCTTGATCAACAGAGGAGGCTTGACAGAGGTTTGGGGCCATCTCTTATGTCACTGGACCAGACTTGTTACCGGAACCATCAGCATGGTGAACAACAAACCCTTGTTTCTTGATACAGAGGGGAAGATTGTGTTGGGCTGCAAAAGTAGAGTCCACAAAGCAGCTGCAGGCCCCAGAGTCTATAATTGTAGGAAAAAAAACAGTCTTTTCTGCCAGTTTTAAGTGACATAGGAAGATGAGGTGTGTTTGATCAGTCCTGGGGGATGCATCATATGGATCCAGTTAGTAGGGAACTTGCAAGATCTCACCGGACAGGTCTGTAGGTAGTGACCAACACCACCGCAGTAGAAACAAAGGTGGGCACGATACCATCAGATACGTTCAGCAGCAGACAGAGGGGATCTCTAAAAACTCTTTTGTGAGGAGCCCCAAGGTGCCCTTGTCGTGTTATCAGTAGACATGTGCACTGCCAAAAAATGCATTGATTTTCGTTCTCGTCTCATTCGTTTTTGTTTTTTTTTAATTTTTCTGGTCATTCGTTATGATCGCAATTTGTAAATTCATAAATTCGTACAATAGTACATTTGTAAATTCTGAAATTCGCACATTTGAAAATTTGTAATTTCGTAAATTCTGTCAATGTGAGTGCTGACATACGAGCACCACAAAATGTGAGTTTAACCACATAAGTTGTTTTATATCTACTGGCTTTTTACAAATAAAACAGTGTTATGCTATGGAAGCCTTTTTGTTTGTAATTCCAATATAATATTAATTATCAACATCTCTCATGGGAGGACAGCTCAAATGAACTTCTCTGATGCTGTTTGAGGCTTTCCTTATGGGTGATCATTCATATCTGTTTATGGACCTTGGATTGTCAGATGTCTGGTGAGTTTGAACCCCTGTTACACGGTTGATGGTTGAGCAATATTTGGACATTCTTTACAGCACTTTTCGCAATTTAGAGCAAGGCTATGGACTTTTTTTTCTGCATACTCTTGATGCATTTCTTAACTTTATGAGTAAAACCACTATATGAATTCTGATCATATGTAATTGATTATTATTGTTCAAAACATTTTCTTTTTCGCACGTTTTCTGAAAATTAATTTATTTTATATTACTTATCAATATTTTAATTTATTACACATTGTATATTCATTAACTAATTTCAGTATAAGTCTTGCCTATATATATATATATATATATATATAAATATATATATATATAAATATTTTTCTTCACGCTTTTTTGCACTATACCAAAAACTTTTTTTGAGTTAGCGCCAATCACTCCATTTTTTTCACAAAAACGTCATGCACTTAGGTATTTGCTTAAGGAGGAGTGGGCTGCATGACCATACCTAACCACCTTAATTAAAAATTAACAAAGAATTTCCTGGTTTGGCACCAATCCCTGTTTTTATACACCTGAACAGCATCAAAATGTCATCCACAAAGAGAGCACATTTATGCTCTCGATTAGAGTTGAGCGGACAACTGGATGTTTGAGTTCGGTGGGTTCGGCCGAACTTCACGAAAAAGTTCGAGTTCGGCCCCGAACTTGACCCCAAACCCCGAACCCCATTGAAGTCAATGGTGACTTGAACTTTGGGCACTAAAATGGCTCTAAAAAAGTCCTGGAAAGGGCTAGATGGCTGCAAAAGGAAGCAAAATGGGGATAAGAGTAGGGCAAGTGCCCTGCAAACAAATCTGGATAGGGAAATAACTTAAAATCACATAAAAAAAATAAAAATGGAGGAGGAGATGGATGTGGAGTAGGAGGTTGAGGAGGCAGTGACCGTGGCGGTGTAGGTGGAAGTGGCGGTGGAGGAGGAGGTAGCCAACACTGTTTTTTGTTTTGTTTTTTTTTCTAATTGGGGTAGCCCCCAAAATATTGAGACATATTAAAAAAAAAAAGATTAAGTTCACTTAAGTATACCAATGGCTGTGTGAGGCCGGTAAAAATGTCTATTCTGCACAAGGTACAGACAAGTATTGTGGGATCCATGCATGGTTCATTTTAATAAATGTTAGCGCTTGTCTGTGATAACGCCCCCTGCCGTGCTAAGCACATGTTCAGACAATACACTGGCTGCAGGGCAGGCCAGCACCTCCAAGGCATAAAGGGCAAGCTCAGGCCATGTGCCCAATTTGGAGACCAAGAAGTTGAATGGGGCAGACCCATCAGTCAGTACGTGTAGGCGTGTGCACACATACTGCTCCACCATGTTGCTGAAATGCTGCCTCCTGCTAAGACGTTGCCTATCAGCTGGTGCTGTTTTTTATTAAAGGGAAAAATGGGGATGGGGGGTACAAACAAGAGGTGGTGTAGTACAGAAATACAATATACATATAACTTTTGAAGAGAATACATCATGCTTTGAATTGGTTGTATCAGTCATCGACTAGCATTAATGTATATAGAGAGCAAGCTCAATAAGATAAGATTACAACATTAGTTATTTGGTTCACCTGCGCTCAGGGTGAGATTTGGGTATAAATGTGGGAAAATCTGCGCCAAGAAAATTCAATCGCTCAATGTTGATACAGTCATATGAATGAAATAAAAGTAGCAGCAATCCAGATAAAAAGTGCAGTGCTGCATTCAATAGACAAAGTTCATAAGTCCGTATATAAAAAAATCAATGCGAGTCTTGCATGAGAGGAAAGATCCCACCAGCAGTGATAGAAGGATAATGTGACAATCACCACCGTGTGCACACCACTCTTATCCTCAATCATGCGACCACCTGAATAAGGGCAGTCAGTTGCACCTTGTTTACATTAAACAGCCTGGAAATCGCCTTGTGCATTGTAGAGATTAATTATGTAAGGATACAAACTGCTAACATAGCATAATTCACTTTGGTCCCATGCAGGGGCTAGGCTCTTCCAAGTAGGGTGCAAGGCAGGCAACACAGGGGGTTAGCAGCCTATGTCTGAGTTTGTCTAAGAGCTCATACTTGCTGCACAGCTTGTGAGTCTCTCTCTCTTCCACTCACTTTCTTGGCACGGTGTGCAACAAGTGTGCTATGTTAACATTTTGTATCCTTACATGATTAATCGGCTGAGTGGTCTGGTGTATCATATCTACCCACAATTTGGAACGTTGAACATGCTAAGGTTGCGAGGCGATTTCCAGGCTGTTTAATGTAAACAAGGCACAACTGACTGCCCTTATTCAGGGGGTCGCATGATTGAGGGTAAGTGTGGTGTGCACATGGAGGTGATTGTCACATTATCCTTCTATCACGGCTGGTGGAATCTATCCTCTCATGCAAGACTCGCAATGATTTTTTAATATATGGACTTATGAACTGTGTCTATTGATTGTAGCGCTGCACTTTTTATCTGGATTGAGATTTGGGTTTGATGATCACATCTGAACGAGGATGAAAGTGGATATCACAGAAAGATTATATATTATTTTACTTGTTTTGATTCTTCTAGTTGCAATGTGTCTTTGCAAGTACGGTACTAAGTGTATGGGTAGATCCAGGTTAGAGGTCAAGCATGGGATTCTATGTAATTGGAAGATTTTTTTAAGGAATAAGGGAGGGAAGGGAGAAGGGGAGTAGGAGGACACATAATGACGGGGGGAGGGAGGAGGGCAAAGAGGGGAGATAAGAGGGGGGTGTTGTGGGAGTGAGATACAAGACAGGATTGGCGTGTATACGGTATTGGTAATGGAGGGGGTGGTTGTCCACCTCTCTGTCCCTCCATTGAGAAGAGTGGTGAGAGGGAGCAGATGAAAATATGTGATTTGGTTGGATTAAGAAGTCGGATCTCGGAAGTAAAGTGTGTGTTGAGATATGGTGCTTGGTTTTCGAGTCTAGCTGTGGGATGCATTTGGTAAGCATATAGAGGGGGTATCATGTTGATGTTGTGTTGGCTGAGATTTTGCTTTTTTAGTCTGTTGTTGTTTGAAAGTGTGACCAGCAGGCCCATTTGGTTGAGTATTTGGAAGGTGTGTCATAGGCAATGCTGATGAGACATTCCATTTCTGCTGTTCTGGCAATTCTGTGTAGCCATTCTTTAATTGTTGGAGTGCGCAAGGATCCCCAGCGGATTGGTATGCATTGCTTAGAAGCGTTCACCATATGCATGGCTAATGATTTGAAGTAGCTACTGCTTGGTAGAATAGTGAAATGTAAAAGAAATTGCGCTGGGGAAAACTTGAGTGTGTAAGTGGTTACTTTCTGGATGATTTGGTGCACTTTGGTCCAGTAGGATTGCGTGAGTGGGCAACTCCACATGATATGTAATAGGGTGCCTTTATCTTGTTTACATCTCCAGCATATGTCTGGGATATCTGGATAGAATTTATGAATGAGGGAGGGGATGCGGTACCATCAGGATTGTATTTTATATTTCAATAGTTTTATTGGTTTATACAACAAAAACATGGTATAGAAAAATACAGCTTTATGTTAATAAACATACATCATTTGAAATAAACTGAACCAGGCTTGGTACAATAAAGACACCAGACTGAAGTCTGTGGAGTAGAAAAAGAGGCACATGGAGGGATTAAAGGCTTATTGCATGAAGACCGAAGCAGGTAGTTCCCACTGGCTTCCCCTGAGGCCATTAGGGGTCCAGATGACCCAAGGCCTACGTAATATCCCCTCCTCACAACTAACATAACTTTTGTTGCCAAGGGCTCGTAACAACCAAGAGAGAGATATAGTTTCATTAACCCATTAATATTATATATAAACAATTAAGACACCAAGAAAATTTGTTAGCATCAGTATAGTTATATACTCAACTAAATAGATGAAATGTTCAAGTAAAGTCTCACCGGGAAAAATCCCGGAGATAGGCAAGGGGTTAGGGATCAGGACCCCGGGGGAGTGCACCGGACCAAGATCACCCCAATTAGGAGCAAGCTGTGACCTCAGCCCTACATCTCCCACCCCGTCCGGCTCCCAAGCCCTTGTTAAATTATCAGGCAGATATAATGAGCATGATAGCCCTAACAAACCATCATGGGTGTTACATAAGCTTACCTTGGTATCAATTGAAATCTGGAGTCAAATTGCCCAAGTTAAAACAAACAGTAACTGTTAAAAGAACACAAGAAAGAGGTGCAGGAAAGTGAAAGAAGGAAGGGAAGACATAAGAGGAGAGAGAGAGAAGTCTATACAGGCACCTCCGGGAAGAGACCCACCCTAAAGTACACATTTAAGACACTCTTATAGAGTCATCAGGAGCTCCCCGTCTAAGGGGGAGTACAAGGCATCGACTGAGCCCCTATGTAAACGAGCCTAGGGATCCCAGATTTTGTCAAACTGTTGTGAAGTATTTGGCATCGTATGGGAGATCTTTTCTTGGGCCATGATCCAAGATATTTTGCGTTTGGCCCGGTAAAAGGAAGCCTTAGGGGTTTTCCAAGCCCCAGCGATTGTTATCTTAGCACCTATGAGGATGAAACGAATGAGGGATTTAGTTGCTTTGGAACACTCAGGGACCATTTGGTTGAGGAGGGCTATCTCCGGATCTAGTGGGACTGGGATTCCCGTGACCCTGCGGATCATTCGGAAAATTTTATTCCAAAAATTTCTAATTTTTGGACAGGTCCAGAAGATATGGAAGATGGACCCCAGGTGTTCGCATCCCCTGAAGCAGAGGGGAGACGTCTGAGGGTAAAGTCTAGCTAGGCGAATAGGAACTAAATACCAACGTGTTATAATCTTTAAGTTGGCTTCCTTAAGTATTGTATTATGAACCCCCTTACATGAATTCTCCATGTTACGGTGCCAAGACTCCAGGTCCCAATCAATGTCGAGGTCTCGCTCCCAATTTATCATGAAGGAGGCTTTTTCGCTCGGTTCTGAGAGCAAAGAGTATATAAGTGAAATCCCTCCTCTCGTGTCCATGGCTGAGGAGCACCATTGCTCATAGGGTGTAACGGTCAGGGGATGTGGTGAGGTTGCCTTAATGGAGTCAAGAAAATGTCTAATTTGCATTTAACGAAACCGTTCTTCGGGGGGCATCTCGAGTTCCCGTAGGCAATGCTGAAGTGAGATCGGTCCGCCCGCATTGAAGAAGTGACCGATTCGATACAACCCTTTCTGAGTCCACCATTTGAAGGCCTCAATGTTCATCCCAGGTGGGAAGAGAGGGTTGTGAAAGAGGTGAGATAGAGGAATCCATGGGGATATTAAATTGCACTTTTTAATTAATGAATCACATAAGGACAGAGAATGAGAGAGGGGAGGAGCCATGACTGGTGGTCTGGATTTAGGGGGTCTCCAAATCAGGAAATCTATAGTGTTTTTGGGAATGGATTGCCTCTCCATACTCAACCAGTCCGGTTTATCCCTCGGGGAATAGATTAAAGAGATCTGTGTTAACTGGGCTGCTTGGTAATAATACCAGAGGTTAGGGAGCCCCAAACCCCCTCTGGATCTGGGTCTATAGAGGATATTTTTAGAGAAACGGTAGCCTGATTTTCCCCATATAAACCGATTGACATCTGATTGGAGCTTGGATAGTTGATTTTTAAGCACCGGGATGGGCAGGGAGCGGAATAGATACAGAATTCGTGGTAGGAGTGTCATCTTAATGGCATTGATGGGTCCTAGCCAAGACATCCTGCACTGGGCCCATTGTGAGAGATCAGAGGTTAGTTGTCTGTAAAGGGGTGGATAATTGTATTTGTAAAGCGTGTCAATAGATGAGGAGAGATTGATGCCTAGGTAAGGAATGTAGTTGGTCTTCCAGCCAAAGGAAAACTGTTTCTTGAGGAGGTCCACCTCCCATTGTGGGATCGACACATTCAAGGCTAGGGTCTTGGACATGTTCACCCGGAGGCCAGAGGCGTCTCCAAATTCCGTGAGAAGTCTGAAGACACTAGGGATAGAAATCATGGGAGCGGTGACAAACAGTAGGACGTCATCCGCGAACAACGCGCATTTGTGAGAGGTTGGGCCGCATCTTACCCCATGTATGTTAGGGTCCGCCCTGATCCCCATTGCTAACAGCTCAATCACTAGCGCAAACAGCAATGGGGACAATGGGCAGCCCTGCCTTGTCCCCCTCGCTATCGGGAAGGGTTCCGAGTAATGACCGCATAATTTTATCTTGGCAGTTGGGAAGGAATATAAAGATTTTAAAGCATTGAGGAATTTAGGTCCAGCCCCCCATTTAGTTAAAGCTGCGAAAAGAAATGGCCAGGAGACCGTGTCGAAGGCCTTTTGTAAGTCTAGGGAAAGCAGGAGGCCTTCCTGAGGAGTTCCTCCATCCCAGCCTGAATTCATTAGGGAGATAATATTTGTCGCTCTCCTAACCTGGTCCAGCCCCTGTCTACCGGGAACAAACCCGACTTGATCTTTGTGCACATATAGGCCTATGAATCTAGAGAGTCTATTAGACAAAATTTTTGTCATAATTTTAAGATCTACATTTATAAGTGAGATAGGTCTAAAATTGCTGACTTCACTTAGGTCCTTCCCAGGTTTCGGGATGACTGAGATGAAGGCAAGATTAGCATTGGCTTCGATAGGCTTACCGCCTTGCAAGTAATTAAAGAGCCGGACCAGGAAAGGAGAGAGAACCTCCTGAAAGGTTTTGAAATACGGGAGGAGAACCCGTCTGGACTGGGGGCTGAGCCATTCCTCAATCCCCCAATAACCCTTCTGACCTCAGCTTCCGTAAATGTGGCCTCCAAGGCTTCTCGATGTTCATCTGAGAAGGCGGTAGAAATGGTTCCAAGTAGGAAGTCATCTATGGCAGTTGGAGAGTTTGGGGTTTTAGTAGAATAGAGATCTTTATAGAACTCAGTAAATATTTCTAGAATTTTTTGGGGGTTTTGGGATAATTGTCCCGAAGGAGTTTTAATTTTAGCCATGGAGTAAGTGCGCGTCTTAGGGGATAGTTTACGAGCAAGGGAGGGCCCAATTTGATTAGAGAAAAGATAGTTCCTACCTTTAGACCACGCTATTTGTTTTTCGGTGTTCGAGGTAAGGGCTAGGTTCAATGACAATCTAGCCGCTTCTAGTGTTGCTAAGGATGGGCCGGAAGGGTGTCTCTTATGTTGTTTGCTGGCTAATCGGAATTCATTTTCCAGGTATATTATGTTAGCTTGGTGTTCTCTTTTCAATCTAGAGGAGAGCTGAATAATCTTCCCTCTCATAACCGCTTTATGGGCCCCCCACAAGAGCTCCGGGGTGGTCCCTTCCGTGCCATTTAGTGAGAAGTATTCACGTAGCTCCTTTTCAAGGAGAGTGCAGTGAACCGGGTTTGAAAGAATAGATTCATTAAGTCTCCAGGGTTGTGGACCCCTAAGTAGGGGGCCTTCCTCAAGATAAAGTAGGACCAATGAATGATCAGACCAGGGTACAACATGTATATTAGCTCGTTTGACTAGATGAATGGAAGATGTGGGGACAAATATATGGTCAATTCTAGCGTATGTCCCATGTGGGGCGGAGAAGTGGGTGTAGTCTATGGCAGATGGGTTAAGTTCTCTCCAGGTGTCAATCAGTCCCAAGAAATGGAGAAGCCGGGCTATGCGCAAACTCTGTTTTGGTGGTTTCTTAAGCCTGGGTACCCCTTTTGTGGTCTTATCCTTAATTTGGTCGAACATTATATTGGAGTCCCCTCCCATTATGATTTTCCCTTCCATGTGAGGGGCTAAACAATTCAGCATGGAAGAGAAAAAGGAAGCTTGCCCATGATTGGGGGCGTAGTATGAAATGAGTGTGTAAAGAGAACCATTGATGTGTCCCTTTACCAAGATATACCTGCCATCGTTGTCTCTGATTGTTATACTGTGGGTGAAAGAAGTCCTTTTAGACAGACAAATTGCTACTCCCCTTTTCTTTACGTCAGCATTGGCCAGATAAAAGGTGGGATATCTATGATGAATATAGGTCGGGTTGTAATTGTTTGGGAAATTAGTTTCTTGTAGGAAGATAATATCATACCCTTTACGATTGTAATGATCAAAGACTTTGTGTCGCTTAGACGGGGGAATTCAGCCCTTGAACATTATGGGAGGCGAGCTTAAAGGTCGCCATAGTGTGGGTGCCGTCAGCCATGACACAGATGAGAGAACCCCGTTATGTGGAAGTTATAACTTACCCCTGCGGCTGGGAGCGAGACCTCAAGATCGATGTAGAGCACTGGTGTCCAAGTAGTCAAAAAATATTTGAAGGTCGAGATACCCGGAAGAGCCTGCAACAGAAGAAGAGTTAGCTGGAGAAGAGATTTCGAAAACAGGAGGGAGGGACAGTAAGAAGAAGACAAGAAGAAGAGAAGGGGCATCAGGACGGAAGTGTCCCAATGTCCCTGTGGGAAGGGCAGAACCAGTCTAACCCTAACCCGGGGACCCAGATAAGCTGGGTCCCCATAAATAGGCAGCTCAGATACGAGCACCTTGACTGAGTCTCTGAGGGCCCAATTGGCCCCCAGGTCCTACAGTAAGAGTAACGCATTGTCTCCCCTCGGTCGGAGGAACCCTCTTGGTATACTTCAGAGGGAAAATATTACCTCCGAGCGAAAGAGGGACAGGGAGGTAGTAGCGTATCAAAACACAACAACTGTTTCAAGCTAACATATATGACTATTTAGCCAAAGTTGAAAAGCTTAATATAGTGTTATAGACTATTGAGGAGTAGGTGGAGAGGAAGTGAATGGTTCCTCTCCCCTGTTCCCCTTAGGCTAGAAATAAAACATGTAGAATAGTAACTTCACTTAGGGAATATGGGAAATCCAACTGCCTCAAAGTCCATCATCCGATCAGGTGCTCCGCAAAGGTAGTGGGGGACATCAAACACATCCCAATCTGGCACAGCTGGAATAAGGACAGTGAGATGAAAGGCTCCCGGGGGGGGGAGGAGTAGTTCTATTGCAATCCAGGAGTTCTGTCTCTGCTGAGTAAGAAAGCACAGTTAAGGGAGTAAAAGTTAATCTCAGGAAACATCCGGTGATGATGTAGAAAAGTGAAGCGAAGGAATCGTCTCCCTCTTTCTGATAATGATGTCGACCCCGAGTAAAGGGTTCTTAATGGGGGAAGCAGGAGTTGAAGGGCTGTTCCGTGGAGGTTTTCTGGTGGTGGTCCCTCGGGGGACTTAGGACACACCGTTTTTGTTTTTGGGTTTTCTCAAGCACTAAGATAAGGGGGGACTAGGCCGTTACTTCTGTGGGGTTAGACCCCCAAAAGAAAAGAGTAATAGCCTCAATGAGAGATGTAGTAGTGGCCTACAAAGGACTCTAATTGAAAATGAGGGAATTGACACGAAAGAATGAGTCGTCTCTGTCTTGAGGACCTAACGTTATCTTGATGAGGAGGGGGGGG
>BLSH010333321.1:702487-712937 GCA_018402905.1 Glandirana rugosa | reverse complement strand
GCGCGGGCTATGGTATTATCCACTGCCTGTTCTATAACGTCCATTCTTGTCCCTAAGCTCTGTAGATCAGCTTTGATGGAGGAGGTTATTTGGGCTGCGGTTTGAGCAAGGCCGGCGGCCAGCATCTCAGAGAACTTGTGAAGCAATAAGTTGAGTTCTGGCTGGCCTTGTTGAGGAATAGGAGTAATTGGAGGGTTTATGAAAAGGTCATTGGGAGTACTGAGGGTAGAGGAATGTCCCAAAGGGGAGTTCCCTTGGGGAGAGTTCAGCATGTCTTCCACTGTTCTCCCCAGTAAAGATTCAGTGGAGGCTGGGGAAGGTAGCTGGTTGGTGATGGAGTCCATGAGGTGACCCTGGATACCATTTGTGGAGGATTGCGAAGGAGGGGGGTCAGCAATGGAGTCCTCAGGAGCTGGCACGTGGTCTGAAATAATGTTGGTCGCCATTTTGCAGGGTTTTAGGGGTTGATCCCCAAAAAGAAGCTGACGATGTACCACCTTCTTGGTATGTGGTCTAGACATAAAATGAGGTGTAGTAAGCTTAATAGATGTCCCTTCCTGTGCTGGTAATGCGGCCTAAAGTCTGTCACCTTAGCCCTCAATTTCTTTAGTTTAGTAGTCAATATCTGCAGGGATAGTCAGCCCTGGTTTGGGGGCATAGTGAGTTGCCATATAAATAACATCCAAGGTCGAGTGTGTCTCCCCTTATGGCATTAACAGTCTCTTCTGGCAGGTAAGGTAGGCCGAAGCCGCGGTCTCAATTAGGCGGCCGCCGCCTTGCATGAGTTCCCGGGGCTCTGTGCGGGCCTCATCAGCTAAGGGAGGTGCCCGTGGCTGGGCTTAGGAGGATGTATAGGTGGGATGCTCTGGGTTCGTTTTCCCCCCCTCTTGAACCACCTTACCGGTCGAAAGTCCGGGGATAAAGGCACTAACGCCAGTGGGGCAGCGCTGCTCAGGCCGCAGCCGCGGCCTCGATTACCGGAGTACGTCCGGAGGGTGTCCGTGCCGGTTTCCAGCCAAGGCCCGCTCTCTCTGGATGGTCCCCAGTGTTTCCCCTGATTGTCAGGGGGTTCTTCAGAGGCACTCCTCGTCCCTTGCTCTTCTGTATAGGGTTCTGGCAACCGAAGAGAGACGGAGCTCCGGGATTAGGCTGCCATACCGGACGCTCCGCACATGCGCACTCCGGGATTGTATTTTGTACCCATTTTCCTGAGTAGACACATTAACTGATCCTCTGTAGATATTTTGATGAATTTCTTCCCAGTCTTCCAGAGAGAGGGATATGGATATGTATTTTTCCCATGCTTTACAAGCTTTACCTGTGTCAGAAGGGATGTCTGAGAATAGGAGTGCATGCATTGTAGAGATTAAATGACCTTGGGGGGGGGGTTGTACACTGGAGTTTGAAAGGGGAGAGGGATCTAGAGATATTGAATTGTTGAAAGATTTTATAATATCCTCCTGTGAAGCCATCCGGCCCAGGAGATTTATTGTTAGGTAGTGAGTCTATGATCTTAGATACATTGAGAATTGTAAAGGGTGAGTTAAGTAGTTGTAAATTTGTTAGTTGTGGTAGTTTCAATTGGCTAAGGAAATTGTTAATTATATCTGGAGTGGGATGTGGAGTGCAAGCATCTAATTTTAGATTATACAGAGCTCTATAGTAATTGTTAAAAGCATTCGTTACTTCTTGGGGGTGATACAATCTGTCATTAGTTTTAGGGTGCAAAATTAAGGGGATCTTAGTTTTGTATCTTACGCCCCTAAGACGCTAAGCTAGAAGCTTGCCGGCTTTGTGGCTATTAGCATAATATGTAATTTGCAATTTTTCTAGCTGTGTTTTCGAAATTGTCAAAAGGAGATAGCAGAGTTATCGTCTTGCGTATGACAATTGTTGTGAGGTATGGGGGAAGGACTCATTTTGTTTTGGGAATCCAGTGTGTGGATCATTTTTGTTATTTCGTCTAAATGCTTTAGTGGCTGCCTTTTCATCCTAGCCCCCACCTTGATAAATATTCCTCTGATGAAGGCCTTGTGAGCATTCCACAGTAAGAAGGGGTCCTTGACAGGGGAAGCATTATCTGTAAAATATTATTTTAGACATTTTTCAATTTGTTCCTGAAGTCAGAGATTTGAAGAATCCTCGGATTCAATCTCCACATATAATAAGTGTTAGAAGACAATAAATCTTTTAAAGTAAATGAGACTGATACATGCTCTGACCAGGTAATGTTGTTTATGAAAGAGGATGATGCTTTCATCAATAGCCCATGCTCTACAAGGAAAAGGTAAATTCTGCTATAGCTTTGATGTGGTGTAGAGAAAAAGCTATAGTCTCTTCCATTTGCATTTAAGCATCTCCATCCATCATATAGATCATGTCGGTTGATGAAGGGTTGTAAGGAAGGTGGGTTTGTTTTTGGAGAGGAGGTAGAGTCAATAATAGGGTTTGGTGTCGGGCTGAAATCTCCAGATAATAGCAACGATCCCATTTGCTCTTTACGAACTAGACATAGCAATTTATTGAGAAAATGCAAGCGGTGTGCATTGAGGGCATACACATTTACAAGTGTATATTTAGACTAATTTATCTCACAAATAAGTATAAGGTATCGTTTTTTCAAGTCTTTGATTACTTTAATGAGGTTGAAAGAGACTGCGTCTGTGATGGCTGTTAGCACACCTCTTTTTTTACATTCAGCGTTTGCTGTAAAGGCATATGGAAAGTTTTTGTGAGTACACTTTGGAGGCGTTTCACTGCATAAATGCATGTCCGGAGTGCACAGAATGTCACATTTGTGTTGTAAAGGTTCTTGCCAGAGAGATTTGTGCTTAACCGATTAGTTAAGACCCTAGGCATTAACTGACAAAAAGGTTATTCCCATGTTGAGGATGTTCAAAGATCGATTGCAATGTAAAGATGTAGGCATTTACTTACAATAAGCCGAGGGTGACCTCTAGTGGATGAATTCAGTATAGTCTAACAATTTTCTTTCCAGTGTAATATCGACCACTTAGAAGAGATTCTAGCTTGTCTTTGAAATGATGAAGGACTGTGGCATAAATCATAGTGTAAACAAAAAAAGGAAAAAGAAGTGATAACAGCAGACGGTAAACAGTTTTCAAGTCCCCCATAACGCACAGGAGGCAGAGGGGTTGTAGGTAAACCCGGGTGCAGCTATAATGCTTCTCAGGTAAGGCAGGGCAAAGTTAGTTAACAAAACTAGGTCCTTAAGAGCCTGCTGCTCCTTGAGGTTATATGTGTCAGAATGGTGATTTACTCATAAGTTATTTATGTTTGCGTGAATTTTTGGCTGTGACCAAACACCATCCAGGATTTGCATGCTGAGTGCCTCTTTTTGGGGATGAGGAGCCTTGCGTTTCAGGGATTATATTCCAGGTTTTCAGAAGGGAGAGGCCCTTCTCTAGGGAATCGACCACATGCGTGGATCCCTCATAAGTGATAGTGACCTTTGTGTGGTAACTCCATCTGTAACTGATGTGATGTAGGGATTTTGTTATGGTGTTCAGATATCTTCGCTTTTGAAGTGTGTATTGTAATAGATCTGCATAGCATGGAAGATCTGTGTACTGAGGAGGGATCTGGGATTTGTTACAGGCAGCTGCCATAATTTTTTATTTTATATAGAAAAAATGTAGACACAGAATCACATTCCTGGGAATCTTGTTAGGGAGATAGGAAGGCTTAGGGAGGCGATGTATTCTGTCTATTGTTACGTCTAGGTCTGTGGTGTCAGGAAGAATGGTTTTGAACAGATTAGTGGTGTATGAGTGGAGGCTATCCTGCTGAATATTCTCTGGTACGCCTCTGATTTTGAGGTTGTTACACCTTGATCTGTCCTTGATATCAGCCAATTTGGCTTTAACCCAGTCCATGTCCTCATCCCTATCCTCATGTGCAGCAATCAAATCATTTATGGTGGTGGCAAATTCCCCCATTTCCATTTCAACCTGTTTCACTCTGTTTTCAACAGCCTGGAGGTCATTGTTAAATCTGTTCATATACTGTAGGAAGCCAAGTCTGATTTCAGAAAGGACCTGAGGGACAAAAGCAAGTCCTTAAGGACTGTATTCATGATTGGCTGATTGGCTGTAGGGAATACCTCTATGGTATTAGGCAAATCCCTCATATCCTCCCCAGTGTCCCCAGCAGGGCTTACCTCCTGTGTTCCATGACTGCCACCCAGCCTGAATCTAGCCTTCTCTGGGCTGCCAGATACTGGGGTAGAGGCATAGGATTGTGGCGGTCTGGTCTTTGCAGAGTGGTTGCTCCCTGGTGAGTCAGCCTGGGATGATGGCGGTGACGAGCGGGCAGCTGCGGGCGGATAGGAGCCGGCACCATCTTGTTTGGCTCCATGCGGCTGCTAAGTGAATATCAGTGAAGGGTCATGTCCCTAGTGGTCTGAGGAGACAGAATGCCCATGTGGCGGGTGGATGAAGCCACTGGATCTCCGATGCTGGCCGCATGTTTCCTAACTGGAGCTGGAGTTGGTCTCTCACGCGGCCATCTTGTATCCTGGCACGACAAGCTCCCTTGTCCCCACTTTTATTTGTTTAAAACAAACAGTGCAATTAGTTGTGATCATGTGTACTGCTACATGTACACTACATATATGCTATAGATCCCATAGTGCATAGTCCATCTCGGGACCATCGGTGGGATCATCCTTGACTGAAAGTCAGATCACAGCAACAAAAAATACATTTTGAGATTTGGAGGCTAAGAGCACTAGAAGGTACTTTTATGAGTGAAGAATACATACTGCAGTTTTCTTAGACACTTCCTGCGCAGCCTTTATGTGCAGGCAACCGGATAACTACACTTCCCATCAGTAAGTCCCGTTGCACACGGGAGTAAACATATCAGAGTTTTTTACTGATCTGAAATTAGATGCATTGTTGTCTATGGAACCATGCGCACAGCTGAGAAAACATCATAAATACACCGATGAACACAGAGCAGTAAAACAAAAACAGAACATTTTTCATTTGAGTGCAGTGATTTACTTGCAAACACATGTTTACATAAGTATAAGTGAGCATATTACCATACTGGCAATGAAGAATAATTTTATTAGTCTATACTTGGCTATATGCTTACGCACACCTTTACTCACCCATACTCAACATTACTCAGTTTTTTTACACACAGTTTTGGCCCCTTGCACACAGGCGTCACAAGATCCTGAGTAAACATCAGTAAATTATGACACCCATGTGCAAGGGTGCTAAAGGTGTTAGAGAGATGAGCAGATGATACTGTGCTGATGTTAGTAATGTCAGCATGTTGCCTTGTTGTCTATTTGAAACTTCATACACAGGACTGACAAATGTTGCTTACTATTTCAGTGCATCCTTGTGAGAGTTGTTGGCCCATGGAAAGAAGTTAGGAACTATCTGTAATTTGGGCAGAATCACAAGGTATATTTTGTTACTTCTAGCAGTCAGACAAAATCAAGAAATAACATTCATGTGTGCGCAAGCTCTCTTATATAGAGAGTTTTTGATGTTTGATTGTGATTATTGACCTCACATAGGAAAGGAGACAAAACATCAGGTACATCTGTGATGGAAGGAAAAATACAGTGGGATAACTAAAATGAAAACTGGGCACAATACTTATGTTGAGGGAGACCTGAATGTAGCAAACTTTTTAATTAAACAATTACTTCTCTTTAGTCTTTTCAGAAATACATTGCACTAACAATAACAAGTTGGGAAATAATTGTGGTTGTAGTAGTGACAGTTCATTTTCAGGATTTCTGGTGACAGGTAGCAGAGCAACTGACTCAGCTAATGCTTAAGAAAGCATGGTATTCATCTTAGAGTACTAAGAGAACTTTGAGGAATAGTTGGGCCATTAGCAGATCTTTTTAACCACTTCAGCCCCTGAAGAATTTACCCACTTCCTGACCAGGTCATTTTTTTTTATATGGCACTGCTTCACTTTAACCATCTTAGCGGTATTCCCAAGTGTGGCTCTGTAATGATATCACATGCTGGACACATGAAATGCTGGCAACCATCTTGTTCAAACGTCAGCCATGACAGTTTTAGCCTAAGACACACACTACCAATACCTCACTCTTTTCCCCCCTCCCTTAAGGAAAGAATTCCTGGGTCATCTTACAAGGTCCCAAAGGGTCTGGATTTGTTTCATCCATTAAGAAGATAGAGCAAGGGCGTGGCCAGCGAGCTCCGAGATGGCTGCTTAACTCAGGAGCTCCGCCGTTCAGCCAGGGAACCAGCCAGCAGGCAGAGACTACCCTCCTCCATCCACGGCCAGAAAGCCTCCACACACTCCGGAGAGCAAGCCGCGTCTGACATGGGGAGAAGAAGGAAGGAACCACCGCCCCACCCGAGCAAGATGACAGGCTTCTTCCCTGCTCGAACTCAGCAGACAAGGCAAGATGGCGCCCGGCTGGAGGCTGCAACGAACGAAGCAACCTTTATTTCCGACGCACAACACAGACGAATGGGAATAGCTGCACAACTCCCGGCGAGCCCGCGTTCATCCACAGCCTCCACACCTACCACCCGAAGCCCAGCCAAGACAAGACAGCGTACGTCTTCACCTGGGGAGCCGTCTGAGGCCTACCTCATGGAGGTAAGCGCGGCTAGGCCGCAGAGGGGTGCAGAGAGAAGTGAGTCCCCTGACCCGTTCTCGACCTATCCCACAACAGGACAACCAATTTCTGATATCCTTCTAAAGGATATGTTGACCACGCTGAAATCCTCCATACAGAGAGACATACTGAGCTCTTTGCAGCAATGCCAATCCGACATTAAGGATCTGGGTGGCAGGGTAGATTATGTAGAGCAGTATATGGGAGACCAGGCCACATCATACAACACACTGGTGGATGCCTATAATGCTCAATCAGAAGAAATCGAATGGATCAAAAACAAGCTATCTGATTTAGAGGACAGGTCTCGGAGGAACAACCTTAAACTGAGGGGGGTCCCCGAAAGTATCCAGACACCCCAACTCCTGCAGCACGCACAAAACCTCTTCACAGCTCTGGTTCCCTCCTTAACACCCTTGGAAGTCACCATTGACAGGATCCACAGAATTCCTAAACCCTCCTTCATCCCAGACGAGGCACCCAGAGATGTAGTATTAAGGCTTCACTTTTATAAAGCCAAAGAACTCATATTAGCGGCTTCCCGCAACCCAGAAAACCGCCCGACCCAATTTGCCTCCACTCTGATACTGCCCGATCTTTCCAGGCACACCCTGCAACGCAGACGCAACCTGGCTACAATAACAAAGGCCCTTCGTAACCACCAGATCACCCACAAATGGAGGCACCCGGCACAACTCCTAATAACCCATCATGGCTCCACCAGTACAGTAACTACATTGGAAGAGGGACTAACACTTCTCCGTCAGTGGGGTATACTTATGGATAACAACCGCCTCAACCACTGCAACCCACCGTCTCCCCCACACCACATGCCTGGCAACTTGTAACGCACAAAAAATTGTCTAAGAAAAACAAAGATCCCCAGAAAAGTCCTGGCAAATCACCTAACATCACCCCACCAACCCCTGGCTCCGGATAAACATGACAATGTTTTCCAACCCCTCGCAAGACATCGCATGTAAAACTGCGAACACCATTCCCTGCGTGACTCGCATGCGAGTACGATTGTTATCACTCCTTGTTCTACTGTTTTGGACTTTCCTACCTATTTTCTCTCCCTATGGTACACCAGCGCAGATAAGCAGACACCGTGATCCACCCTATGCTATTTCCCAGAGATTGGATTCATCAAGACCGAACTCTCATCCAGCCACGGTCACCTTCAGGAAATCTCCAAGAGAAGGAAGTTTGGACCAACCCTCGCCCTCCAATTCATTAAGTGCCACTCAACACCGCCACACGAAATCTACCCTAACCAATGACTCTTAAATGTGTTTCGCTAAATGTCAAAGGGTTGAACCATCCGTCCAAGAGGCACTCAATGTGGAAGCAAGCCCTACAACTTCAAGCAGATGTACTCTGCATCCAGGAAACACACTTCCAGTCCTCTCAAATCCCTAAACATACCCACAAGAGCTTCCCCCACACATTCATCTCCTGCGCCCAGAGAAAGAAAAGAGGGGTCCTGATTGCCATCTGTGACTCCGTGACATTCCAGTTGAAAGACTCCCTAGTGGACCCAGAAGGACGATTCCTGATCCTGACTTGTGACATTAATTCTAACCCATATACCCTGGCTACGATCTACGCCCCGAACAAGAACCAACTCCGCTTCCTAAGTAGAGTCTTAAAGAAAATCACCTAATGAGATATGGCAGTCTCATAATCTGTGGGGACTTTAATGCGACCCCAGAACCACTTATGGACACAACATCCAAGTCTGTCAATCGTAAACCGCGACTAGCCACTCTGCTCCACAGAGAGCAGCTCTTTGATGTCTGGAGGTGCCAGCACTCTTGTGAAAGAGACTACTCATACGCTTCCCCCAGACATCGCTCTAATTTGAGAATTGACCTGTTTCTCACGGACCAATGGACACTGCAGAAAGTTTCGAACTCTACCATACAAGATATACTATGGTCGGACCATGCGGCCATCACCTTACTATTAAAAGAGGGAGGACGCTCTCTCACAACCCCCATCTGGCGATGCAATACCTCCCTACTCCAAAATCCCCAAACCTCCCAAATTCTCACTCAGCAACTATCTGACTTCTTTGAGTCCAACAAGGGATCAGTTGACGACCTGTACACCCTGTGGCAAGCCCATAAGGCTGTCATAAGGGGAGTCCTCATACAACAGGGGGCAAGGGCTAAGAGACGCCACAACTTACAGCTCAAAAAACTGACCACGACTATACACGAGCTAGAAACTACTAATAAATCAGCCCTCAACCCTAAGACCACGGAGCGGCTCCTAGGCCTTCGGGAAGAGCTTAGAACCCTTTTGATGCAACAACATGAGGGGCACCTACGAAGATTGAAACTCTCCTATTATTCCGCTGCTAATAGAGCGGGGAAACTACTGGCACGGAGAATCAAAACAGCCCATACTAAGGCCAAAATCCCATTCCTAATCCACCCAATCCACAACCAGAAGATTATAAACCCCCAGGCTATAGCAGATCACTTTGCTGATTTTTATAGTTCCCTATATAATCTCAAAGATGACAGTGACACTCCCCAACCCACTAACGCAGCTATCTTATCCTTCCTGGAGCAAACAAAGCTCCCCACCCTCTCAGAGGCACATTTAGACCAACTAAATTCCCCCTTTGACCTTCAGGAACTGAGCACAGTTGTGGCGACTCTTCCCCTAGGCAAGTCCCCGGGCCCGGATGGCCTAACCAACGACTATTATAAGGCATTTGGGGACACCCTTGCCCCTACTTACTCCTATTATTCAACAAAGCTACTCTGACATCCCAACTCCCTGAGGAAATGCTTAAAGCTTACGTGGTGACGATCCCCAAGCCAGGGAAGGACCCCACCACCCCGGCCAATTTCAGACCCATTTCCCTTCTCAACACCGACGTCAAACTGTTTGCCAAACGTATTGCTCACCGACTAACTACGGTACTCCCAACCCTGTTGAGCAGAGACCAGATGGGGTTTGTGAGGGGACGACAGCCCTCAGATGCAACTAGACGCATCCTCAATGCTATGCAACAAGCCGGCTCCGCTCGAACGCCTTCTCTCCTCTTATCAATAGATGCAGAGAAGGCGTTCGACAGAGTTAACTGGCAGTACATGATATGTGCACTTAAACAATTTGGGTTTCGGGGACCTATCCTACAAGCCATCCTTGCCCTCTATTCCAGACCCTCAGCCCAAGTACTCACCTCAGCTATCTTATCTAAAAATTTCACAATCTCTAATGGTACGCGCCAAGGCTGCCCCCTCTCGCCCACAATCTTTCAACCTTATCATAGAACCCCTTGCAGAGAAAATTCGCTCAGACCCCCACATCTCAGGGCTCACAATTGGTCACTCGCAGCATCGCATAAACCTCTTTGCAGATGATATAGAGCACCCTCTCTGCTCTCCCCCAATCACTCTTATTCCTAATATAGTAGACGTTTCTCCAAATACGCTACGACGCTCACTGGTTAACACTCGGGACTCTACACCCCCAGACTCGCTTAAAAGAGACGTTCCCCAAGATACTATTCCAACTTTCTAACACCCGCTCTCCCCCGTCGGAACCGCGCATGGTAATCTCTAACACTTTAAAAATCTATTCTATCGACTCCACTCATGAACCCGACTCCCAGACCTTATCTCCCGTTCCTACCGAACATCCTATCCAGGGGCTTTGGGTTTAACAAATTCACGTGTATAGTACATGACGGTCAATTGAGACAGCTTGCGGAAGAGACGTAGATAACTATTCTCCTCTCTTCCGCAAGCTCGCCTCGGCCGAACAACGTATCGTAACTCCTAC
>BLSH010333321.1:679615-694252 GCA_018402905.1 Glandirana rugosa | reverse complement strand
GCGTGTTCGGGCCTTAGGGTCAATTTTGAGAAGAGCGAAATTTTGCCTCTAAACCCGCGCCTTGCTAGAGCATGGACAGAATCGTCCCCTTTCATGGTTGCAAAGCAGCACATAACTTATCTTGGTTTAAGGATCGGCAAAGAACCCTCCTCTCTGTATAGTCTGAATTTCCCCCCTGTCATAAATAAGATTGTTCGGGAGTTGGAAGCGTGGGGGGCCCTCCCTCTCTCACTCTTCGGGAGATGCCATTTGTTTAAGATGGTCTCATTTGCTAGGCTTCTATACCCCCTTCAAACTTTACCGCTGCTGCTCAAACATTCAGACATTACCAGGATACAGACGGCCCTGAATGCATTCCTATGGCAGGGCAAAAAGCCCAGGATAGCTCTCCAAAAACTATGCCTCCCGAAGAGTGAGGGGGGCGCGAGCCTCCCTCATTTTAGATTCTATAACCTAGCTTGCTTAATGCGTCAAGCTTTAGACTGGCTAGCTGGTCATTCTAGATACTCTAATTATATGTTGGAGGGAGCCCTGGTGCGCCCACTTAACATCCAGGCTGTTTTGCACTCCAAACTGAGCGCACTGCCCAGCCCCCTCAGATCTAACCACCTAATTAAAGACACGCTCATAGCCTGGCGGGAGGTGCGGCGGCTCCTGGGCTTACCCTCCAGCATATCCCAATACCTTCCTATCGTAGGCAACCGCATGTTCCCCTCCTCCCTGAATACCTCAATCTTCTCTAAATGGTCAGCTCTGGGACTAAAGACAGTGTGGCAGATCATCAGTCCAATACACGGAACCATCAAACCCTTTCCTCAAGTTTCAGCTGAATTCGGCATACCTCCGTCCCAAACATTTTACTACTCTCAACTAACCAGCTATCTCAGGTCCTACGGCTCTTCCTGCAAAGACTCCTGCAAAAAATCCTTCATCGACCTTTTAATAACTAAAGGTCGATACTCTATATTGGACATTTACTCCAACCTCATCATTCACCAGGCCTCTAAATACTCTTTGGCCCCTTTCCAAGCTTGGACGTCGATACTGGACAATCCGGAGGCTCCCTCCCAAATTCTAGCAGGCTGCCAAACTATCCGGAAGCTAATAATATCCGAAAAGTGGCGAGAGACTCAATTCAAAATAGCCCACCGGGCCTATCTTCCATTCTTCCGTAGCACAGAAAGGTCAGCACCATTCATTTGCCCTTGGTGTTCGCTCGCGAGACCTACTTTATATCATCGACTCTGGACCTGCCAGAAAGTGTCTATGTTCTGGGACAATGTGAAGAGATACATCGACCTGGTATGCTCTATCGATCTCCCTAAGCACCCAATGCTATACCTCTTCAGCGCCAAGCAGGATCAGACGCCAACCCCTCTCCCTCAGTGGGTACACATCTGCCTCCTAGCTGCCCTCAGGGCTATACTTCTCTCTTGGATACATCCGGACCCACCCCACTTAGCTAAGTTGAAGCAAATCCTAAGGGAACTCTTCTTGATCGAAAAACTGGACTCCATCGCACAGGACTGCAAACCTGCAAAGCTCTTTTTCACCAGATGGCGGAACTTCATGATACACTCCTTCAACCAGACGGAGATTGCTGAACATATGTCCCCCTTCCTTTTATCCACCTGGTACTTACGAGCTGAACTGACCAACACATTAGGCAAATTGAAGATCACTGTCCCTCCAGTAAGCAATCCATCCCCTCTGCCCCCTTGACATTCCTATCAAGTCCTATCAATCCAACTGGTCTCAATATCATCATAGTCCTTAATTCCACAGCATTGTCATCTGATTAAGTATGCATTGTTATGTCCCTGCTCCCCTCACTATCAATGATGTCTTCTTTCTTGCTTCCACTCCTCAGATTGTGATTATATACCTTCTCCTGAAATTAGGTTTTTTATTATCACACGATATGTATCTCCCTTGTCTTTACAATCATAACCAAATCTAGTCTAGATAACTTTGTCTGATGTAATCTACCATACTGCTATAGTTGTTCTGCTGTATGCAAATATCTAAGTTTCATTGTACTGACTTATGTTCATTTGTATCTTGTGATTGGCTCTCAATAAAGCTCTTTTGAAACTGAAAAAAAAAAAAATCAAATAAAAAAAATGGGAAGGGGGGTGGATGTGGAGTAGGAGCCTAGAGGTTGACTAGGCCGTGACCATGGCAGTGTAGGTGGAAGTGGTGGTGGTCGAGGAGGAGGTAGCCAACATTGTATTTTTTTTTTGTTTGTTTATAATTGGGGCAGCCCCCAAAATATTGAGGCCTATTCAAAAAAACAAGTATACAAATGGCTGTGTGAGTCCGGTCTAAATGTTTATTCTGCACAAGGTACAGACAAGTCTTGTGGGATCCATGCCTGATTCATTTTAATAAAGGTTAGCTTGTCCACGTTGGCTGTGGACAAACGGCTGCGCTTGTCTGTGATAACGCCTCCTGCCGTGCTAAACACACGTTCAGACAATACACTGGCTGCAGGGCAGGCCAGCACCTCCAAGGCATAAACGGCAAGCTCAGGCCATGTGGCTAATTTGGAGACCCAGAAGTTGAATGGGGCAGAACCATTAGTCAGTACATGTAGGCATGTGCACACATACTCTTGCACCATGTTGCTGAAATGATGCCTCCTGATAAGATGTTGTCTATCGGCAGCAGTAGTAATCTATCTCAGGATGCAGGATCAAATGTTGTTAAAATGTCTCTAATCTCTCCCTGACGCCGTCAGCTCCCTCTCCCTACAGCTAACCCAAGAGCATGTGACTGCAGCATCAAGTGACTCCAGCTTATATAGAGGCTGGGTCACATGATGCACTGGCCAATCACAGCCATGCCATTAGTAGGCATGGTTGTGATGGCTTCTAAGGGCAAACCAGTGAAACGCTTGTTGATTGGCTGCCCTGCAGCTTCTCAACACGTGGAGTAAAATACCAGAACCCCGGACCCGAACCCGAACGTTTTTTTAAATGTCCGTGTTCGGGTCCGGGTCCCGGACACCCGAAAGTTCGGTACGGACCCGGACGTTACAGTCCGGGTTTGCTCAACACTACCTAGGAGTTTAACACGACCAGGGTCATGAAGGCAAATGCAGCCATTAGTCATCCATGTTATGTCTAGACCACCAGGCTCGGGCACCATAGGAGCAACACACTGAGGCAGCCGACGGCTTAATCTTAGGTCAAGTAGAAAACCCATATAAGTCACATGAAGGTTCAGAGCTTTCTGACCCATTAACAGGTGAACACTCGGCCTTTACACAACCATCCAACTGATCAGGCTGAGCAGCGGGTAGAAGCACATCAGACTGGACAGCGGGCACCAGATTGTCAGACTGGTCGGCGGACACCGGAACATCAGACTGGACAGCGGGCACTGGGACATCGGGCTGGACAGCAGATTCCAGATCATCAGACTGGTCAATGGACACCGGGTCATCAGACAGGGCAGCGGGCACAAGATCATCAGATTGGACGGCAGGCATCGGATCAGACTGGACAGCAGGCACCGGAACATTGGACTGGACAGCGTGCACTAGATCATCAGACTGGACAGCAGGCACAGGATCGTCAGACTGGACAGCGGGCACTGGATCACCAGACTGGACAGCGTGCACTAGATCATCAGACTGGACAGCGGGTACCGGGTCATCAGACTGGACAGCGGGCACCGGAACATTGGACTGGACCGCGTGCACTAGATCATCAGACTGGACAGCAGGCACAGGATCGTCAGACTGGACAGCGGGCACTGGATTGCCAGACTGGACAGCGGGCACTGGATCATCGGACGGGACAGTAGGCACTAGAACATCAGACTGGACAGTGGGTAATGGAACATCGGACTGGACAGCGGGTACTGGATCATCAGACTGGGCAATGGGCACCAGACCATCAGACTTGACAGCGGGCACAGGATCATCAGACTGGACAGCGAGCACAGGATCATCAGACTGGACAGTGGGCACTGGATCATCAGACTGGACAGCGGGCACTGGATCAGCAGACTGGAGATCGGGCACTGCATTGTCAGACTGGACAACGGGCACTGGATCATCAGACTGGACAGTGGGCACTGGATCACCAGACTGGACAGCGGGCACTGGAACATCAGACTGGACAGCGGGCACTGGATCATCAGACTGGACAGTGGGCACTGGATCGTCAGACTGGACAGTGGGTATTGGAACATCAGACTGGACAGTGGGCACTGGATCGTCAGACTGGACAGCAGGCACAGGATCATCAGATGGGGCAGTAGGCACTAGAACATCAGACTGGACAGCGGGTACAGGATCATCAGACTGGACAGCAGGCACTGGAACATCAGACTGGACAGCGAGCACAGGATCATCGGAATGGACAGCAGGTACTGGAACATCAGACTGGACAGCGGGCGCTGGGTCATCAGACTGGACAGCAGGCACTGAATCATCAGACTGGACAGCGGGCACTGGATCATCAGACTGGACAGTGGGCACTGGATTGTCAGACTGGGCAGCAGGCACTGGAACATCAGACTGGACAGTGGGCACTGAGTCGTCAGATTGGTTGGCAGGCACAGGATCAGCAGGCCGGACAGCGGGCACAGGATCAGCAGGCTGGACAGCGGGCACCAGAACAGCCGGCTGAACAGCGGGCACAGGATCAGCAGGCTGGACAGCATGTTTAGGTCTGCCGGAAGCAGGCCAAACCTTATCAGCAATCGTGAAGCTAGACTGGGGCAGATTGGCTGGTGTGGAGGCAGGCTGGAACAGATCGGCTGGTGTGGAGGCAGATTGGAGCAGATTGGTTGGTGTGGAGACAGACTGAGGTACATTGGCTGGTGTGGAGGCAGTATTGGATACAGGCTGGATAATACAGGTTGGGAAAAACTTCTGTTTCTTCTTAGGTTTTACCACTGGAGTTCTGTAAGTGACTGCAGGGCTATAAATAGGGGTGTAGCTGATGGAAGAGTATGGCTGGGGTATGGTAAGGAGGGAGTGGTCAATAAGGATTTTTGTGGAATTGTTGCAGGAAGTGGAGAAGAGGTAGGTGGGTTAAAGGCAGGGTAGGTGCAGCAGGTGGAAACAGGGTACTGATACTTGGTAGGTAGCAGAGTATATTGGCCTGTGACTGTGGTTGCTGTAGTTGAAGGAGAGAAGGAACTTTGAGCAGGTAGGTCTCTAGTAGCAGGAATTGGTTGGTGCAAGCTGACTGGGGCTGAATGCAATATATCTGACCATGCCTGTAGTAAAGGTTGAACAAAATTTGGTGTACATACGGCTTGTCTGACAAGATCCTGCACTGCCTTTATGCACTCTATTAACACCTGTTGAGGGCGTGCTGAATAATGCTCAAATAAATAAGCGGAGTCATCTTCGAGTAACCATAACAGCGATTCTACCTGAGCCTTGCTGAAGGGAGGGGAAAAATCATCACTGCCCTTAGGAATGCTGGACAAAGCCAACTCTGCACACACTTGAATCAAAGGCTGAACATCACTGAACAACATACTGCCCTGATCAACTAGGACATGAGCCAGATGTATACATTCCAAAAGCTTATCCCTAGTCCACTCCTTCAACATTTGACGGCAATAATCATGATCCTCTGTCACCAGCAGAGAAAAATAAACAACCTCCTCTGGATGCATGTTGCCACCAAAACCAAGATGGCTTCCCTGTGCATTCACTTCTGGTCAGGACTGGCCTTGGTGTTACGTCAGGAACTGCTGTGACCAGAAATGTGTGAACTGCACAGACAATACCAGACCCAAGTGTAAGTGAATAAAGTGATTTATTAAGGATATAAGTAAAATGGTGATCCAAACGCACATCTAATATAATAAACAGTGTAAACAACAACTGCAGCCCATGGATCCCCGAGCCAAAGCGCCACCCGCTGGAGGGACTATTCCTAACAAAAGCTATTAATGCAAGCTATAACGAACCTGTGCCTTTGAAGAGTGCTATTGTTTAGAATAAATTATCTGAATATTCCTGTCTGTGGTGACAGCGTGTGTTATAGGGGATTATTCTAAAATCATAATTTGTATTGCTAAAACCTCAAGTTCCTCTTGCTCAGTCCCAAAAGAAGAGCTTAAATTAGCCCAGTAACTATCGCTCGCAGGCTTCAGGCACATAGATTGTGGTCTCGCAAGCTGGAAAATCTTTGTGCTGGATGCAGCTGATAGTGGCATTGTTACCTTAGTACGGTGTGAGATTGGGTGGCCCTCTGTCACCAGTTAGTGAGGAGGGCAAGGATCTGATACCCGCGTTCGTCACAGGCTCAGGGTGAGTTTTCATTACCAAAAGCAGGTAACCCCGAGCCACACTAGGGATTGCATTGCAGGATCAGGGCAAAGTTACATACCTTGTCCCCAGGATCCTGCGATTTTCCCCCCGCCGTGTCCTCCGGCAGAATCTTTCGCCTGATGCCTCTGGGTTCCGGGCTCCGTTGTGTCGCATGGGGGCGGGGCCCGGTGGCAAATTCAAAAACATACATAGCACATACAGTACACTGTAATCTGTAAGATTACATTACTGTATCAAATCATTTCACATCCCTTTTGTCCCTAGTGCGTTGTCCAGTGCCCTGCATACACTTTTATATTATATATATATGCCATTCTTTCTGCCTGGAAACTTGAGAATGTCCATGGCATCCAAAAAGTGTCCCTTTACATTAAAAGCGTTTTTTGACCAGCTAGAAAATAGAAAACAGCAATAGTAAATAAGAATCACTTGCAGAATTGAGCGATACTGATTCATGGGGAAATTCATCATCAGGCACTGAAAGTGATGACAACAACAATTCTGCAACTGAGCAAATTTCAGTGTTTTTGACTTGATTACATTGTTGAATACATTTTATTATAATATTATTTTTGATAATTATTTATTATTATTATTTAGGTACTTGTATAGCGCCATCAATTTTACGCAGAGCTTTACATATATATTGTGCATTCACATCAGTTCCTACCCTCAAGGAGCTTACAGTCTAAGGTCTCTAACTCACATGCATACATACACATAATAGGAGCCATTTTAAACAGGATCTAATTAACCTACCAGCATGTCTTTGGAGTGTTGGAGGAAACCGGAGTACCCGGAGGAAATCCATGCAGGCACAGGGAGAACATGCAAACTCCAGGCCGGTAGTGTCCTGGTTGGGATTCGAACCTGCAACCCTTTTGCTGCTAGGCGAAAGTGCAATCCACTACACAACTGTGCTGCCCATTATATTCATTTATGATTTCATTGTTTCAAATGTTATCATACCCGGGATGTCTACTAGACTCTTGTTTGAACAGATTTAAGTGAGTTATTCCTAAGAATTACAGGTCTACAATATAAATGCCAAATTTCTATGCGAAACAATGTACCAGTTTGAGACGCAAAAATCGGACATAATCATACTGCCAGGGAGGTGAACTGATAATTGCACGGTCATGTGGCACTGTACCCAAACAAAATTGACGTTGATTTTTTCCCACAAATAGAACTTTGTTTTGTTGGTATTTGATCACCTCTGCATTTTTTATTTTTTGCGCTATAAACAAAAAAAGAGTGACAATTTTGAAAAAAAAAAAAACACTTTTTTTTTTACTTTCTGCTATATTACATTTCCAAAAAAACAAAACCAAAGGTATTCGTCAGTTTATGCGGATATATATTCTTCTACATATTTTTGATAAAAAAACACAATAGGCATATATTGATTGGCTTGCGCAAAAGTTATCACGTCTACAAACTATGGGATAGATTTAGGGACTTTTATATTTTTTTATTGTTTTTATTGGTAATGGCAGCGATCTGTGATTTTTAGCGGGAGTGCGACATTGCGGCGGACAAATATGACCCCAAATGACACTTTTTGGGGACAAGTGACATTATTACATTGATCATTGCTAAAAAAAATGCACTGATCAATGTATAAATGACACTGGCAAGAAATAGGTTAGCATTAGAGGGTGATCAAGGGGTTAAGTGTGTTCCCTCAGTGCTCTAACTGTAGGGAGGATGGGCTGCCAGGGACATGACAGCGATCGCTGTTCCCGATCACTGGGAACAATAAATCTTTGACATGTCACCTGGCAGAACAGGGATCCACCTTGTTTACATAGGCAGATCCCCATTCTGCCTCTGTACACTGCAATTGTGCGTCACCGGTGGACAGCGAGTCTGCCAGACCCCCGGGTATGCTCCTGCGCCCGCAATCTCCCATGCACGGGCCGCCCTACAGCTACAGCAGGAGAGCCAACCTGCCGCCGAATAATGATGGTGGCTGGTCGGCAAACGTTTAATCAATGTTTTCTGACAGAAGAAGTTCCCATGACTGGTGGTCAGTTAACATTTTACCTATCCACAAGAAGGGTAGCAAGGTAGAAGCTGGCAGCTACAGGACAGTTGCAGTGCCTCTGTTGTAGTTCAATTAATGCAATCCCCTCTAAAAAGAAGAATCACTGATTACTTAAAAGCACACAACTTCCTGAACCAAAGCAATATGGCTTTACTGAGGGCAGATCATGTCAGACTAATCTGAATACATTTTTTTTTACTATATTATTAATATTTTGGACCAGGGTGGTGCTGTAGACATAGTCTAACTTGATTTCAGCAAGGCATTTGATAGAGTTCTACACAATGATCTAATAAAAAAGTTATATAAGCCAGGACCTAACCCTTGGGAGTTTTAATGGATATGCAGTTGGCTAAAGCATAGGTACCAGATCCAGGGCTGGATTAAGAGCATCATGGGCCTGGTGCTGTGGGTGGGTCCACAACAGGGTAAGGAGTGGGATGGGCTGCAATTTACATATGAATGCCACCCGCCTGTGATTTACATGTCAATGTGACCCTCAATTTACATATCAATCATGTGTGCACATACAGAGCAGGGCTGAGCAGCCTTAATGACTTACTGGGTTGGGCTATCTTAAGGTAGGGGCCTGGAGCTACAGCTCCAATAGCCCCTATGTTAATCTGGCCCTGACCAGAGCATAGTTGTATATGGGGCTCATTCAGAACAGAGACCAGTCCCTAATGGTGTACCACAAGGCTCTGTACTAGGTCCTGTTCTATTTAATCTGTATGTAAGTAATATAACTTAACCACTTCAATACTAGGCACCTTCATCCCCTTCCCGCCCAGGCCAAATTTCAGCTTTCAGTGATGTTGTACTACCACTTCAGCCCCGGAAAGTTTTACCCCCTTCCTGACCAGAGCACTTTTTGCGACTCGGCACTGCGTTGCTTTAACTGACAATTGCACGGTCGTGCGACGCTGTACCCAAACAAAATTTACGTCCTTTTTTCCCACAAATAGAGCTTTCTTTTGGGAGGATTTGATCACCTCTGCGTCATTTCTGATCACTGCTATAAACAAAAGAAGAGTGACAATTTTGCAAAAAAACCCCAAATTTCTTACTTTTTGCTAAAATACAAATCCAAAAAAAAATATAAAAAAAAAAAATTTTTTTTTCATCGGTTTTGGCCGATTTATATTCTTCCTCATATTTTTGGTAAAAAAATCGCAATCAACGTTTATTGATTGGTTTGCGCAAAAGTGGCCGGATGATGAAAATTCAATTCTGTTTTTTTTTTTCTTTTTTACTAGTAATGGCAGCAATCTACGATTTTTAGCAGTACTGCGATATTGGGGCGAACATGTCGGACATTTTTTACACTTTTTTGGGACCAATGACATTTATTCAGCGATCAGAAATTTAAATGTCCACTGATTACTGTATAAATGTCACTGGCAGTGAAGGGGTTAACCTGCAGGGGGTGATCCAGGGGTTAACTGTGTTCCCTGGACGTGTTCTAACTGTGGGGGGACTGGGCTACCATGGGCATAAGAGATCTAAACGATCCCAGTGACAGGGATCAGTAGATCAAAAAATAAAGAAGATTACCGCACTAGTCAGTGAACTTGTGAGCAGCCAGCAGTCAGGGTCAGCCAGGGTCAGTGTCAGCAGTACGGGTCCTATTGATGTCTTACCATTTATAGATGCATCTATATATATATATACTGTTATGTGCACTATCTGACATGAACTAGACCAGGTGGGTCTTTTGTGCGGGATATGTGCAGAATGATGCCCACTTGATTTTATAAGTTAGATTGAAAGCGAGGCTTGACACACAAGCCGTCCGCCACCATTTTGTCACATGTGGGGGGAGACTCGTTGTGGCATGGTTTTTATCATTTATAAATATAGCGCAGTAGGAGCAGGACGCCTATGCCCCTGTGGAAGTCTTTGTAGACGAAATGCGTCAGATAGACAATCCTGCTTCCATCTACTGCGCCAATTTTATCAACCTGGAATTCCATGTGCTCGTTACTAGTTTTTAGCATGCAATGTAGCTTTTATTCTTCACTGAGGCTTGCTGTGGTACTATTTGGATCCCTATACTCCTACCTCCACACCTGGAGCCTGGTCCCTTCAAGTGGCTGGACGACCAGTTCTTTATTGGTACCTTGATCTGTGGATGTCTGACGCCCTGGATGCCCATGATTGAACCCGGCCTGCATGTCTGGAAACCAGCCCGGTCCCTTCAAGTGGTTTGATGACGAGCCTTTCATCGCTATTCCATCCTGTAGATGCCTGATGTCCTGTGTTCCCGAGGTTGAACCTGACCCACATGCCTGTAAACCAGGTATATCTGGTAAGAGTACCCTATACATACATGGTGGTGTTTTTACCTTGCACAGTTGAAGATTTATTTCCCAGTCTTTTTCAGTCACTCCAGATTTTTTATGTTTCACTTCAAGAGACAAATTTCTTTACTGGTGGACTAATTTAATTGAACTTTACCTCACCATACATTGTGTGGCTGTATAGACGTTTTATTTTTTGCACATTTTGGGTTTATGATAAATGTATTTTCCCTAATTTTCTCTCAATACTTTAATTAGGGGGTTTATCAACCTTTTCATGCACATATGCGCCACACTTTTTCTCATATTCAGGGATCAGTAGATCTCCTGTGCCCCCACTAACAGAGCGGGGAACCGACGTGTTTACATCGGTGGTTCCCCGTTCTTTGACTGTGGTCGCTCATCGCGACTTGCCGGCGGACATCGGGTCAACCCGAGCCACGGGCATACTCCTCAGGAGTATGGCACACGCATGCCCCTAGCAGCCACCCGCAGATCGGCGCTTTTGTATGGCGATTCGCGCTAAGTGTCCACACTGCCGCCGTGGATATACGGTAGGTGATGTGGAACTGGTTAAATGATAATTGCAAAGTCATGCAACACTGTACCCATATAAAATTGTAATAATTACTTTGAAACAAATGGAGCTTTTCTTTGGTGGTATTCAATCACTACTGGGTTTTTAATATGTTGCTAAATAAAATAAAACAGTTTCAAAGTTGGGAAAAAAATATTTTTTTTCTTATCTTCTGTTATAACATTTTGCAAATAAGTAATTTTTCTTCTTCACTTATTTGTAGAGTTGAGCGGACACCTGGATGTTCGGGTTCATCGGATTCGGCCAAACTTCGTGAAAAAGTTGGACTTCGGCACCGAACTTGACCCCCGACCCCGAAGCCCATTAAAGTCAATAGTGACCCGAATTTTTGAACACAAAAATGGCTCTAAAAAGTAATGGAAAGGGCTAGAGGGCTGCAAAAGGAAGCAACATGGGGGTAAGAGTAGGACAAGTGCCCTGCAAACAAATGTGGATAGGGAAATAACTTAAAATCACATAAAAAAAATAAAAATTGGAGGAGGAGGTGACCGTGGCGGTGTAGGTGGAAGTGGCGGTGGTGGAGGAGGAGGTAGCTAACACTGTTCTTGGTTTGTTTGTTTTTTTTTTTCTAATTGGGGTAGCCCCCAAAATATTGAGACACATTAAAAAAAAAAAAAAAAGGATACGTTCACTTAAGTATACCAATGGCTGTGTGAGGCCGGTCTAAATGGCTATTCTGCACAAGGTACAGACAAGTCTTGTGGGATCCATGCCTGGTTCATTTTAATAAACGTTAGCTTATCCACGTTGGCTGTGGACAGGCGGCTGCTCTTATCAGGGTGCAGTTATCAAGATATAGTTTCCCTGCCCATGCTTACTGGTCCACGTATCAGTAGTTATGTGGACCTTGCCACAGATGGTGATGTGCAGTGCACACTTGATCTTGTCCCCGACTTGTTTGTGCAGGGAAGGGATGGCTCGCCTGGAAAAGTAGTGGCGGCTGGAAACCACGTACTGTGGGACAGACACCACCATCAGGTTTTTAAAACTGTCCGTGTCCACCAGACGGAATGACAGCATTTCAAAGGCCAGGAATTTTGAAATGCTGGCATTCAGGGCCAGGGATCACTGGTGGGTAGGGGGTACTTCCTCTTTCTCTCCAGTGTGTGGGAGATGGAGAGCTTTAAGCTTCCATGGGACCATGGTGTGGAAATGCTTGGTGGCGTTGGTGTCACATCATCTGTTTGCTGGGTGGCAGGTGACACTGGCACTGTAGAGGTAGAGGAAGAGGCCGAGGCAGCAGCAGAAGAGGAAGCAGGAGGAGGCCAAGACCATTCTTGGATTTTGAGGTGCTTATTCCACTGCAGCTCCTGCTTTGCATGTAGATGCCTGGTCATGCAGGTTGTCCTCAGGTTTAGAAGATTTATGCCTCTCTTAAGGCTCTCATTGCACAGCGTGCAAACCACTTGTGTCCTGTCATCAGCCCATTGTCTGAAGAACTGCCACGCCGGGGAACGCCTTTGAACTGGGTGCGGTGAGTAGTAGCATGCGTACTATCTAGGGGGCGGTCGCTCCGCTTTTGAAACCTGCTTCCTCTTTTGCTGTGCTGGTGCCTCTGTGCGACCACCACCTCTTCCTCCAAACTGCAAACATCACTCGCATGACCTTCATTCCATGTGGGGTCTAGGACTTCATCATCCTCCACATCATCTTCCACCCACCCTTCACCACTGCCCTCCTTGTCAGTCTGCACACTGTAGAAAGCCGCAGCAGTTGGCACCTGTGTTTTGTCATCATCAGAGACTTGCTACAGTGGTGTTTCCATGTCCTCATCCTGTAACAGAAGGGGTTTGGCATCAGTGCACTCAATGTCTTCCTCTTCTAGTGCAGGGCTATGTGGATGGCCCACAGAATGCACACCAGCAGAGTCTTCAAAAAGCATAAGAGACTGCTGCATGACTTGGGGCTCAGACTGCTTGGCTGATTTACAAGGGGCTGAGGTGAAAGACAGATGGCCTTAGGGTTCAGGTGCCAACTCTGAGCTTTCATCAAGGTACCGGGTGGGAGACAATGTGAAGGAACTGGAGGCATTTGTCAGCCACCCAATCTACTATCGCCTGTACTTGTTCTGGCCTCACCATTCATTGAGCGGCATTCGGGACTACCATATAACATTGAAGGTTCTGTCGGCTACTCTTACCTGAGGTTTTTTCACTTGTGCGTGTAGCTGGCACAAATCGACCACGTCCTCTCCTTGCAACAAGAACTTCACCAACACCACAAACACCAGCAGCACCAGCAGCACCATGACCACATCCCTTATTTGACACTCTCCTCATTCTGGAGATGCAAATGTACTATGTAGCACTATTTATTAATACTAAAAAAAAGAATAATAAATTATTTTTCTTTTTTTTTGAAAACAGCAACGTAGATGGACTTTTTTTGTGCAAGAAATGTACCGCTCACACGAGCATCAGGAACCTCTCCCTACTCCACTATGAGATGATTTTAGAATGATAATCTGTCCCTCACAGCACCGACAGGAACCTCTCCATACTCCACTTTGAGATGATTTTAGAACGATTATCTGTCCCTCACAACACCGACAGGAACCTCTCCCTACTTCACTATGAGATGATTTTAGAACGATAATCTGTCCCTCACAGCATGACAGGAACCTGTTCCTACTGCAGTATGAGATGATTTTAGAACGATTATATGTCAATCACAGCACCGACAGGAACCTCTCCCTACTCCACTATGAGATGATTTTAGAACGATAATCTGTCCCTCACAGCACCGACAGGAATCTCTCCCTACTCTACTATGAGATGATTTTAGAACGATAATATGTCCCTCACAGCACCGACAGGAACCTCTCCCTACACCAGTATGAGATGATTTTAGAATGATAATCTGTCCCTCACAGCACCAACAGGAACCTGTCCCTACTGCAGTATGAGATGATTTTAGAACGATAATATGTCCCTCACGGCACCGTCATGAACCTCTCCCTACTCCACTATGAGATAATTTTAGACTGATAATCTTTCACTCAAAGCACCGACAGTAACCTGTCCCTACTGCAGTATGAGATGATTTTAGAACGATAATCTGTCCCTCACAGCATGACAGGAACCTGTCCCTACTGCAGTATGAGATGATTTTAGAACGATTATATGTCCCTCACAGCACCAACAGGAACCTCTCCCTACTCCACTATGAGATGATTTTAGAACGATAATCTGTCCCTCACAGCACCGACAGGAATCTCTCCCTACTCCACTATGAGATGATTTTCGAACGATAATATGTCCCTCACAGCACCGACAGGAACCTCTCCCTACACCAGTATGAGATGATTTTAGAATGATAATCTGTCCCTCACAGCACCAACAGGAACCTGTCCCTACTGCAGTATGAACTCCCTGTCTAATAGTAA
>BLSH010333321.1:652301-667510 GCA_018402905.1 Glandirana rugosa | reverse complement strand
TCTCTTTCCCTCTCTTTTTGCTTGCACCTTTTTCTTCCTTAATCACCCATTTTAATCTCACTCCCCTATCCTACCCCTTCACCTGCAGGATCCGGGCAGGTTATAAAGTGGACTTCAAGGTACGAAGTTCCTTTAGTTGGATCCCTTGAGGTATTTTTTCGGGGAGCTCATACTTCCAGACTTTTGAGGGCAAGATAAAGCATCTTCGTCTGGGGGGGGGGGACTCCTGGTCCTCTGGCACAGCAAGTTCCCCATTGGGGGTGTTGAGGGCCCGGGACTCTCCCCTACCCACCCCCTCATGAATAGTTCATAAACCTCGAGAGGGGAGGTAATTTTCCAGCAATACCTCAACTGACAGATAGCTGTAAAGGAATTACTATTAAGACATTTGAAGGTTTACAGATCTTGTAATTGTTTGACTATATTTGTCTCTCTTCTTTTTATCTTATATATTCTTTGTTCTTTGTGGAATAAGCATTATCGGATCTTTCCTACCTGCCTGATGCTACAAATGTATTCTAATGAAGCACTCATGTTTGTATGTCTATATAACCTTAATAAAATTCTTGAAACGAAAAAAGTTTCCCAAAATGAAACCTGGTAGATACACAGGTTGGGGACTCTGTATCCATCAGGTTGGAATAGAGACATAGACCTAAATTGTTATATTTCGAATTGGTGAAGGGGGATAAGGAAAAGGGTCCCACGAGGATTTGGATTGGAAACACCAAGATAATACTAAAGATGGTGGCACATTTCAATGTGACTAATTGCTAAATAAATTCTGCCAATTTACCTGCAAAATTCATATTTCTAATATTTTTATAATGTTTTTTATATTTTTATTTATATTTTTTATTTTTTATACACCTTGTCCTGCTATATAAACAGTATGTGATAGGAATTAAAAGAATATATGCAGAAAGTGATGCTAGTGTGAATGGTACCAGATTCCCAGAAAATGATAACTACAAAAGACCACTAGATGGCAGTGAAGGTTACCAAAAGGTTGCAAATCACTTGTAGACCGATAAGTAACATTAGGGGAAACGACACTGCATAATAAAAAAGGGTTGTCTTAATAGATGGTTGATAAAAACCAATGTCGTTTTCATAATGAGGGGATTTCGTTTTTTACTTCAAATAAAATAAAAACTTTTTTATGTTTTATTATTTAAATTGAATTTAATGTTTATGAATAAGGTTTGTTTGCGATGAGTTTGTGGATAACCTTTGTAAATTAATGGCTTTTGGGATTAATATGTAACCCACCAAGATCCACAGCCTTATCGTTAAACACATGATTAGAATGGTATCGTTACTGTGGCCAATTGAGAGTTCTCCCTAGGGGACCAATCAGAAACGGCCTACAGGTATAAAAGGCTTCAACAAAATGGAGACGGATGTACTTCCTGATGACGTGCTTTGATCACGAAATGCATAGGGGTCACATCCGCTTCCTTTTGACGTAATTTTAGGTTTCGGTGTTTGAAACGCACGCCGCTTGTTTCCATTACTGAAGGCTGTTCATGCTGTTGCTGGCACTCAGCACTTTTAAACGTGAGTTGGCAATTTTTGGATGTTATGCATACATTATTTTAATAAACAGAGTTGCGCTATGAAAAAAAAACAAAAAAAAACCATAAATGCTAATTGCATCAGTTTCAAGATGTCAAAATGTGCTAATCGCACAGATGCTAAGATAGCGATGCTGATCGCATCAGAGAGATAAATAACCTGGTGCTAACCACACAGGGTTTAAAGAACAAGTTCCTTCCAATATAGAAACACTTATTGCAGGAAAACTTCAACATAAACTCTCTTGATGCGTAAAACTTCACTAGTATAAATGATTAAAAATTGTGCTAATCGCACAGATGCTAAGATAGCAATGCTGATCGCATCAGAGAGATAAATAACCTGGTGCTAACCGCACAGGGTTTAAAGAATAAGTTCCTTCCAATATAGAAACACTTATTGCAGGAAACTTCAACATAAACTCTCTTGGTGCGGAAAACTTCACCTAGTATAAATGATTAAAAATTCAACCGTGGCTCCCAGGTAAGCATGAAAAATAAAGAAAGTTTCATAGTGCAATATGTACAGCAACTTATGAATAAACCATGCCGCCACTTTGGAAAACTACTCACATTTTATTAAAATTTCAACAGCATAAAAACAAGTAAAGGATAATCTCACATAAGTTACAGGATACCACCGCCAGGCTCTGCCTCTACATGTTACACCACCTGCCGTTGTGGCTTCATCTGGAGTCAAGCCGAGCGGGTGCAATGGGGTGGAATTTATAAGTGTATAGAGTGAGAATTAATTGCAGCTGATTGCATTAGCGTATGGAGTGAGAGTTGGTTGCAGCTGATTAAATTGTGGACAGGCTGCGCCTGCATCGCCCATAGGACGGTATTGGAGTCTCCATAGTGATTCACGCTGTTAATACTGTGGACAGCGCCACCGAATGCATTATGCCGCTCGCGCATGCGCAGTAACAATGATCGCGGCCATTTTATTGAAGTCCATAAATGAATGGGATAAAAGAAAAGGTGCTATATATAATATGTTCACCTACACAGCACCTACATAATGAATAGTTGAGTGCTGAACTGATTAGAGGGTGATAAACTATTTACATGTGCCGCCTTCATAGGGCTCAGTGCTTATACAAAGAAGAAAAATTATATATATACCGCAGGGTCAGATAAATAAATGTGATTGTAAAAAATGGTATAAATGTAAAATGTAGAGACACATCCCAGATTAACAATATATCAAATACATTAAATAATCAAATAAAATAGTTATACTAAAATAACTAATTAAAATTAATTAAAAATAAACCCCTTCAGGTTTAAAACAAAGACAAATGGAACCTAGCAATAATAATTGTAATAGGAGGTCAGATACATGATCTGCCTCATGATGATAAGGCAAACTCTTCCAAGTGCTCTATCTTGAGAATAATACATGTATAGGAATGGGAATTAAATTGAGTAGTATTAATAATTAAAATATACGTAAAAACAAACAGAATACTATATATTTAAAAGTATGGATATGGTGACCTGGTGAAAGTGTATTAATGTGCAACTATATGAAGATGTGTGTGGGAGTGTATGCTGAGCCATCCTAATCTGGATATGAAAATCATTTATAATGAAAGAGAAAAATATGTATATCAAGCTAATGATAAGTCTCCTGAAAATGACTAATAATCGCTAATGAAACAGTTGACATCAAAGTCGACATTATGACCTGTAGGTTGCAAGGTCTGCATCTCATGGATCCAGGGTGATTCACGCTGGCTGAGTGTTTTCACCTTGTTGCTACCTCTCCAATGGGGGTGATATTTTTCAATGGCCCAAAACTTGAGAGATGAAGGATGTTAATTATGAGGAGTAAAGAAATGCTTCGATACACTGTGTTTTGGGTAACCTTTACTAATGTTTTGGACATGTTCTCTAATTCGCTTCCACATTGGTCGTTTTGTCCTCCCTATGTACTGAATTTTGCATGGACATTCCAAAGCATAAACGACTTCTTCTGTTTTACATGTTATGAAGTCTTTAATTGTATACGCCTTCCCAGTGACTGTTGATAGAAATTTTTCTATTTTTATATTTTTTCTTTCAGTTTTGGTGCACACATAGCAACGTTTGCACGGGTAGAATCCTTTCCCAGCAAAAAATGTAAATCTGGGTTCTTTCGGTGGATCTACCACATTCTGTGCTAGTTTGTCTCTCAAAGTGGGGGCTTTTCTATAGGTGAATCTTGGTTTCTCCGGTAGGATCTGTTTGAGATGTTTATCTGATTTCAGTACCTCCCAATGGCGTCTGAAAATCTTCTCAATCTGTTTATGTTGTATTCCATAATTCAGAACAATGGGGAGATGATCTTGATATGATTCTTTCCTTGTTTTATCTTCAATTAATCCTTGTCGGTCCAATTGATGTACCTCTTCAATCTTTTGTTGGATATATTGATCTTGGTATCCCTTTTGGACAAACCTTTCACCAATCATTGCCGCTTGTTCCCTATAGTCCTTTTGTTTTGTGCAATTTCTTTTTAGTCGCATAAATTGACCTTTGGGAATGTTTAGTAACCATGGTGCGAAATGACAGCTGGTAGTTGGTATGTAACCATTTCTGTCCACTGTTTAAAAATAAGTTTTGGTTTGGAATGTGCCCTCCACTATTGAGATGGTAAGATCTAGAAAGTTGATCTGTTGATGGTTTATTTCCCATGTGAACGAAATATTTCTATCATTAACAGTCACTTGATTTAGGTATTGTGATAACTCTTCTTCCGTACCGTTCCAAACTATTAATACATCATCAATGTATCTTTTATACAATTTAAGTTGAGGTGGTGGGCATGTGTATATGCTAGTACTTTCCCACTCAGCCATGAAGATATTTGCCACACTGGGGGCAAATTTGGCCCCCATGGCTAAACCTCTGATCTGTTTATAAAACTGATTTTTATGCCAAAAATAGTTGTGTGTTAAGCAATATTCCAGGCTTTGTAGTAAGAACGCACGTTGTTTCCTTGGTATGTTGCTATATTCTTTAAGTGCCCATTTAGTGGCTCTAATTGCTTCTTGGTGTCCTATAATCATATAAAGTGAATTGACATCAGCTGTGGCTAAGATACAGGGTCCATTTTCAATCTTTAATTCATTCAATATTTGTATAAGTTGTTTTGTATCTTGTAGGTAGGCTTTGGTCTGTTGTGCTAGCGGTTGCATAAAATGATCCAGGTATTGACCCATTCTGGCTCCTACTGATTGGATGCCATTTACAATAGGTCTACCTGGTGGGTTCTGGCTATTTTTATGGATTTTAGGTACTGTATAGATAATGGGAATCCGGCAGGTATCTGGTACCAAGTATCTACTTTCCTTTTTATTGAGTATACCTTTTGTTACACCTTTGGTCACCAATTGTTCCAAGTCTTTTTTATATGATCTGGTGGGGTTTCCCCTTAGAGGTACGTAGGTATTCAAATCGGCCAACTGTTTTTCCAATTCCGTAAGGTAAGCTTCTTTTGTTTGTAACACAATAGCACCACCTTTATTCGCTGGTCTGATGACCAGATTATTGCAGTTTTCTAATCTTTTCATTCCTATTTCCATGTATTTAGTTTCCTTTGCTTTCTTGATTTCCACTTTTTGTAAATCCTGAGTCACTAGGCGTTTGAAAACTTCTATATGACTATTGTCAATATTCGATGGATTAAACAATGATCTGTTTCTAAAATTAGTATACTGATAATTTGAATGATGGTTAGTAATATTTTCCAAAGGTTTGGATAACATATATTTTTTGATGTTGAGTTTCCTTGTGTAGCGTTCTATGTCCACATATACAGTACATCAAATTTGGTCATGTTGCGTTTCGGTGCATATTTTAAACCTTTATCTAGGACCATAGTTTCCTCTTTTGTAAGCTGTACATCTGTTAGGTTGATGATACCTTCTCCTAATGATCTCTTTTTATTTTTCTTCCTCCATCCTGCTCTACATCCCCTCTTTCTGGGGTTCTTCCTTCTCTGTTGTGCGTTTCTCTCCAGTGGTGGGGTCACTTCCCCCTTCCATTCCTCTAAAAAATGGTGTTCTATTTTCATCCCATTCATCTCTGAGGGGTTCATACCTATTATGTGTGGGTATGGGGCTTCGGGGTTGATAATCCCATTCTCTGTATGAATTGTGACGCGTCCTTCTTGTGGAGGGGTTTCTCCAGTTTTCTCTATATCCCTCATACCCTGTTCTGGGTGGTGGGGAGTATCTTCTCTGATAGTTATTATGATGATAAGGTGGGTGGGGGCTTCTTCCCCCATTTCGATGTTGGTCATTGTGCCAATGCCATTTTATTGAAGCCCATAAATGAATGGGATAAAAGAAAAGGTGCTATATATAATATGTGCACCTACACAGCACCTACATAATAAATAGTTGAGTGCCAAACTGATTAGAGGGTGATAAACTATTTACATGTGCCGACTTCATAGGGCTCAGTGCTTATATAAAGAAGAAAAATTATATATATACCGCAGGGTCAGGTAAATAAATACACTCCATACACTAATGCGATCAGCTGCAATTAATTCTCACTCTATACACTTATACATTTCACCCCATTGCACCCGCTCGGCTTGACTCCAGACGAAGCCACGACGGCAGGTGGTGTAACATGTAGAGGCAGAGCCTGGCGGTGGTATCCTGTAACTTGTTCTTAAACCCTGTGCGGTTAGCACCAGGTTATTTATCTCTCTCATTTGATCAGCATCGCTATCTTAGCATCTGTGTGATTAGCACATTTTAAGAAGGATCATAGAAGTTTACACTGAAGGAAGATCATCAGTGACCAAACCACTATTGGCATTACATATACAAGGATCCCCCTTTTTTCTGGATTTATATATATATATATATATATATTTTTTTTTTTTTGCATGAAGCATTTGTTTAATATGCACATATATATTGGCAGCACCTAGCACTTTTTTTGACAATTATAGAGACTTTTTTTGGACTTCAATCATTTGCATGGAATATTTGTTTACCTTGCACGATATACCTGGAGCACTCAGCACTTTTTGTCAGCACCTTTAGGGTGTCCATTCCACATCATGTTTCCACCTTTTACAATTAAGGATTCATTTCCCGATATTCACATCTTGTGTGACTTTTATTATATTATTAGTCACGTTTGCTTATGTATTATTTATATATTTATCTGTCTATTGATGTATTTATTAATTGGTAGCGCATCCACACCATTATAATTATTAATTCATTTGCTTGTGTGACACACATTCAGTGGAAGCAGCAACCAGGCAACATACATCATAGCAGCGCATACCACTTTTTCTTTTCTATTTTCCCCATCCCTGATACACCCCACTATCACAGAGTCATCATAAAACTTCTGAAGGTGGCAAGACTCTGTCAGGTAGCTAAATCAGTGGTATACTGTAGATAGTGAAAAAATGGAAATAGAACTCCAATATTGCTGACAACCCTATCTGTCACACAGTCCTGCAAATGCACACACTGTGGTCTTCTAGTAATTTAGTCAACAATCCACAACACAAGGGAGACATCAACCTGCATCACTGTTAGCTTCTCACCCAGGAGAACTGGCCTGATAGTATCAAAAGCATTGGGGAAGAAAAAAAAAGACCCTCACTGTGCTCGTCGGATTATCCAGGTGTGCATACATGTGATTTATCAGAAAGATGATAGAATCCTCAACACCCATTCTAGGCTGGTAGGTGAACTGTAATGGGCCTAAATATATATTAACCATGGGCTGCAACTGATATAAAATCAGTCTCTACAAGGTCTTCATAATGAGGGAGGTCAAAGCCACTAGTCTGTAATCCCTGGAGCCATAATAACGTGGTATCTTCAACACCGGAACAAGGCAAGATGTCTTCCACAACACAAAGACCTTCCAAAGGCTCAGACTCAAGTTGAAGATCCATTAAATGACATCCCTCAGCTGATCTGCAAACACCCAAAACACTCTGGAGTTAACTCTAACAGGACCGGATGATTTTCCTGCCTTATGTCCCCTCAAGTATCTGATCAGCTGTAAAATACATAAAAAGATTGAAAGAGGAGTAAAGTTGTTCTTATAAAAAGGAGGGAGGACATCTCATATGAGCAGTGGAGGGTATTTGTCCCAACACTGCTTGTCTACAGCTCCGTGTTAAATCAAGGCAGGGGCCACTGAATCAACCCTGTTAAAAACAAGCCTCCCCAGTCCCTCCACCAACTGGCTTGAAACCTATGGTAGTTTTCATGCCACTCCAGACCTCTTTCATATTGTTTTAATAGAGTTCCACTCCAGCTTCCTCCTACAGTATCTCACAAAAGTGAGTACAACCCTCACATTTTTGTAAATATTTTATTATATCTTTCCATGTGACAACACTGAAGAAATTACACTTTGCTACAGTGTAAAGTAGCAAAGTGGTGAACTCCATACCCAAGATGGTTAGGCAGTGCTGGAAAATAATGGTGGCCACACAAAATATTGACACTTTAGGCCCAATTTGGACACTTTCACTTAGGGATGTACTCACTTTTGTTGCCAGCTGTTTAGACATTAATGGCTGTATGTTGAGTTATTTTGAGGGGACAGCACATTTACATGGTTATACAAGCTGTACACTCACTACTTCACATTGTAGCACAGTGTAATTTCTTCAGTGTTGTCACATGAAAAGATATCATAAAATATTTACAAAAATGTGAGGGGTGTACTCACTTTTGTGAGATACTATATATTTCTCCTTAGCCTCTCTAATCTTCATTTGCAGGTCCCTCCAAAGCATTTTTAACATCCACTTATTACCTACTCTAAAAGCCATCTTATTGGAGTTAAGGTTTTCCTTAAAATCCCTCATTACAGAGGCCCAACATTGAAGAAGCACCGTCAGGCATTTTAGAAGCAAAAATTACACATCTCATTTCTCAACCCCCTTTTACACTTTTGAAGGTCCTGGAGCACAATGGAATTACCCACAAAATGACCCCATTTTGGAAAGCTAACTCCTTAAAGTATAATCTATGTGGCATAATGAGTCTTTTGACAGCTTCATTTTTTTCCAGAAGTTTTTGGAAAATGTGGGAAAAAAAATGAAATCACATTTTTTTACACAAAGTTGTCCATTTATTAGATATTTCTAACACATAGCATGCACATAGGATAAATGACACCCCAAAATACATTCTGCTTCTCATCCTGAGTATGCCAATACCACATGTGTGAGACTTTTACACAGGCTAGCCACATACAGAGGCCCAACATTGAAGTAGCACCGTCAGGCATTTTAGAAGCAAAAATTACACATCTCATTTCTCAACCCCCTATTACAATTTGAAGACCCTGGAGCACCAGGACAATGGAATTACCCACAAAATGACCCCATTTTGGAAGGCTGAAATTGGAAAAGATGGGGTCCTAAGGTTCTCTCGAGACTATATTAGTCGGGAATGCTGTGTTGCCTCCCCAATTGTACAAAATCTGCAAGAAGGAGGGCCCATAGGGATTTGCCGCAACACAGGATTCCCCAAAAATACACAATGTATACAAAAAAGTATCAAAGAAGATTTGTAATTTATTAGTTCAAAGTTAAAACCGTCACATGACGGGTAATGTGGTTGCCATATACAAACATAGGTATACACATAGAAAATAGCCCAAGTGAATACAAAGGTAACAGTGTGGAAGTAAGCAAACCCTCAATTGGAACAGTAGTCCTGATGGTGAAGGTGCAGCTTCCTCTCCTACATGTTTCGAAGTTATTTTGAGTTATGTAACAAACTTCTTCCTCAGGGAGAAAGGTCACTGTATAGCCTTGGTTCTCTTGGATTTCAAGAGAGCATACATCAGCATAAGTTGAGCTGGGAGCCAAGGGTGTCCCCAAATTTTTGGCTAGAAAAATATCAATGTCATGTATAACTAACAACCCCCAATGAGTGATGGGGGAGGGGAATATAAAAACAAAAGCAAAAGCAAAAAATGGCCAACCCTGTCGTATCCCTCCAGCGCTTCCACAAATGTCCCCCACAAGAATCAATGTGGGGAGCAAATCCGATCCCAAATGGGAAGATAGACGCATCACTGTGTAGTGGGATAGTGTGCTAATACCAAGTAGTTTAAGATGGATATAGCTGGAGAGATCTCAGCGTTGAGAGATGTACAACACCTCAGCAGCCAAAAGTTCAGATGTGGTAACCGTGTTAACCGCCCCCCTGATGTATAGCCGAATTTGGGGAACTGTGAACCACAAATCAGTTATGGTGAATATGGACAATATGTTTGAAATGTAATGAAATATAAATATGGTCATATGTAACATAAACTGGTATGTCAATTTTTACATTTATATAATCCATAGCTTGAAGAGTATTAAGGTCCAGAAGAAGCACATTGGTGCGAAACGCGTCGACCTCTTCTTTCATGCTTATCCGTGATTTCGGGCTTGGTATTAGTATCACCCCTGACTCATGTGGAATTATTTAAAACTGTTTTATATTTGTATTTTTTGTGTATTTATATCTTTTGATATACAATTATTGTACCTTTCTACTATTGACACGTTGCAACGTGTCCTTTTATAATGATGTTATGAGCTAATAAACTATATCTCTTTTTTAACCAAAAACCATCAGTCTCATTAGTGCCGACAAAGTCCACAAATTCGGTTTCTCCTCTTGGCTGTACGCCAAGAGTTTTTACCTTTTTCTCTAAGTACAGGCACTAGTAGATTGGGTGGCTGACAATGCCTCCAGTTCCTTCACATTGTCTCCCACCCAGTCCCTTGATGAAAGCTCAGAGTTGGCACCTGAACCCCATGGCCATCTGTCTTTCACCTCAGCCCCTTGTAAATCAGCCAAGCAGTCTAAGCCCCAAGTCATGCAGCAGTCTCTTATGCTTTTTGATGACTATGCTGGTGTGCGTTCCGTGGGCCATCCACATAGCCCTGCCCCAGAAGTGGAAGGCATTGAGTGCACCGATGCCCAAACACTTCTGTTTCAGGATGAGGACATTGAAACACCACCGCAGCATGTCTCTGATGATGATGAAACACAGGTGCAAACTGCTGCAGCTTTCCACAGTGTGCAGACTGACAAGGAGGGCAGTGGTGTAGGGTGGATGGAAGATGATGTGGAGGATGATGAGGTCCTAGACTGGTCCTAGACTGGTCCTAGACCTAGAATGAAGGTCGTGCGGGTGAGGTGTGCAGTTTGGAGGAAGAGGTGGTGGTCGCACAGAGGCACCAGCACAGCAAAAGAGGAAGCAGGTTGCAAAAAGAGGAGCGACCGCCCCCAAACAGTACGCCAGCTACTACCCACCGCACCCAGGGACCTAGCACACCAAAGGCAGCTCAAGGGCGTTCCCCGGCGTGGCAGTTCTTCAGAAAATGTGCTGACGACAAGACACGAGTGGTTTGCACGCTGCGCAATGAGAGCCTGAAGCGAGGCATAAATGTTCTAAACCTGAGCACAACCTGCATGACCAGGCATCTAAATTCAAAGCACGAGCTGCAGTGGAATAAGTACCTCCAAGTCCTCGGCCTCCTCATGCTTCCTCTTCTGCTGCTGCCTCAGCCTCTTCCTCCACCTCTACAGTGCCAGAGTCACCTGCCACCCAGCAAACAGACGATGTGACAGCAATGCCACCATTTCCGCCACCGTCCCCAAGCATTTCCACACCATGATCCCATGGAAGCTTACAGCTCTCCATCTCCCAAACACTGGAGAGAAAGGGGAAGTACTCCCCTACCTACCGGCGAACCCTGGCCCTGAATGCCAGCATTTCAAAATTCCTGGCCTTTGAAATGCTGTCATTCCATCTGGTGGACACGGACAGTTTTAAAAACCTGATGGCGGTGTCTGTCCCACAGTACGTGGTTCCCAACCGTCACTACTTTTCCAGGTGAGCCATCAGTTCCCTGCACAAACAAGTTGGGGACAAGATCAAGTGTGCACTGTGCAATGCCATCTGTGGCAAGGTCCACATAACCACTGATACGTGGACCAGTAAGCACAGGCAGGGATGCTATATCTCCCTAACTGCACACTGGGCAAATGTAGTGGTGTGTGGGCCTGAGGCGGCTAGCTGTTTGGTGCATGTTCTTCCACCACCGAGGATTGCAGGGCATTTCTCTTTGCCTCCTGTTGCCTCCTCCTCCTACTCCGCTTCCTCCTCCTCTACCACTTCCTCATTCACTCAGCATAACACCTTCACCACCAGCTTCAGCACATCCAGGGGGGAATGACAGCAGGCTGTTTTAAAACTGATATGTTTGGTGATAAACCCCACATTGCGCAGCAGCTGTGGATGGGCATTGAACAACAGACCGATGAGTGGTTGTTGCCACTGAGCCTCAAGCTGCGCTGCAGCGGAACTTCGGCCTTCCCACTCACCGCCTCCTATGCGACATGCCCACAAGGTGGAACTTCACCTTGCACATGCTGGAGAGACTGTGTGAGCAGCAGCAGGCAATAGTGGAGTTTCAGCTGCAGCACGCACTGGTCAGTCACTCTGCGGAACAGCACCACTTCACCACCAACGAGTGGGCCTCCATGCGAGACCTATGTACCATATTGCGGTGTTTCGAGTACTCCACCAACATGGCCAGTGCCAATGACGTTGTTCTCAGCGTTACTATCCCACTTCTATGTCTCCTTGAAAAAACACTTCGGGTGATGATGGAAGAAGATGTGGCACAGGAGGAAGAGGAGGAGGAAGAGGTGTCATTTCCACGGTTATCAGGCCAGTCATTCACAAGTGGCTCGGAGGGTGGGTTCCTGCACCAGCATAGGCCAGGTAAAAAAATTTCAAGCCAGGGCACAGTTCTGGAGGATGAAGAGGACGAGCATGATGAGGAGGAGGAAGAGGAGGAGGAACCATGTTCACAGCAGGGTGGTACCCAATGCAGCTCGTGGGCATCACTGGAGTGTGGCTGGGGGGATACGGAGGACACAGATGATACACCTCCCACAGATGACAGCTTGTCTTTGCCTCTGGGCAGCCTGGCACACATGAGCGACTACATGCTGCAGTGCCTGCTCAATGACAGCCGAGTTGCCCACATTTTAACTTGTGCTGATTACTGGGTGGCCACCCTGCTGGATCCCCGTTACAAGGACAACGTGCCGTCCTTCATTCCCTCACTGGAGCATGATTGGAAGATGCGCGACTACAAGCGCACGCTGGTAGACGCACTGCTGAGGGCATTCCCAAATGACACCGGGGGCTCAGTGGAAGCACAAGGCAAAGGCAGAGGAGGAGGAGGAAGAGGTCGCTAACGCAGCTATGGCACCACCAGCACCTCAGAAGGCATGGTTAGCATGGCCGAAATGTGGAAAAGCTTTGTCAGCAGCCCGTCACAACAAACAGCACCACCAGCTGATTGGCAATGTCTTAGCAGGAGGCAGCATTTCAGCAACATAGTGGAACAATATGTGTGCACATGCCTACACGTACTCACTGATGGGTCTGCCCCATTCAACTTCTGGGTCTCCAAATTGGGCACATGGCCTGAGCTTGCCCTTTATGCCTTGGAGGTGCTATAATAGCACAGTGGGGAGGATTCTTCTATCTACATTGATATTACTGGCTGAACGAAAAAAAAAAAATTGTTTAGACATCTTAAAAGAGTTGGGCCACTTCCCATCCCTTCCTCCTTTATTCCTAGAACTCTAGTATTCTTTTCCAGAATGCAAAGTGTTCTGTGAATGGAGAATGGGCAGACGAATGAAAGGATCTGCCTCCTCCAATCACAGAACACTTTGCATTTTGAGAAAGAATAGTACATGTTCTATTAATAAAAGAGGCGGGTAGAAGGAAAGAGTGAACAGCATAAGTCTTTCACACTTGCAGGACAAGATTTCTACATTATGCAGCAGCATGAAGCACACATAATTAGACCTAGGTTATGTCCCTGGTGCTACATAGCAGGAAAAATGTTATTTTCATTCCATCTATAACATAGTTACATAGTTAGTCAGGTTGAAAAAAGACACAAATCCATCCAGTTCAACCAAAAAAAAAAAAAAAAACATATATATATATACACACACATACATACACATACACATACAACCCAAATAATCCCATATACAATCCTTCAACCACAGTTGATCCAGAGGAAGGCAAAAAACTCCAGCAAAGCGTGATCCAATTTGCTATAACGGGGGAAAAAATTCCTTCCCGATTCCCCGAGAGGCAATCGGATTCACCCTGGATCAACTTTACCTAAAAATGTTAGTACCCAGTTATATTATTTACATTAAGGAAAGAATCCAGGCCTTTTTTAAAGCAATCAACTGTGCTGGCCAAAACCACCTCTGGAGGGAGTCTATTCCACATTTTCACAGCTTTTACTGTGAAGAAACCTTTCCGTATTTGGAGATGAAATCTTTTTTCCTCTAGACGTAAAGAGTGCCCCCTTGTCCTTTGTGATGACCTTAAAGTAAATAACTCAACACCAAGTTTACTATATAGACCACTCATATACTTGTACATGTTGATCATATCCCCCCTTAATCTCCTCTTCTCAAGAGAGAATGAATTCAGATCCTCTAATCTTTCCTCATAGCTGAGCTCCTCCATGCCTCTTATTAGTTTGGTTGCCCTTCTCTGCACTTTCTCCAGTTCCCCGATGTCTTTTTTGAAAACTGGTGCCCAAAACAGAACTGCATATTCCAGATGAGGTCTTACTAATGATTTGTACAGGGGCAAAATAATGTCTCTATCTCTGGAGTCCACACCTCTCTTAATACAAGAAAGGATTTTGCTTGCTTTGGAAACCGCAGCTTGGCATTGCATGCCATTATTAAGCTTATGATCTACCAAAACCCCCAGATCCTTCTCCACTATGGATTTCCCCAGTTGTACTCCCCCTAGTATGTACGATGCATGCATATTCTTAGCCCCTAAGTGCATAACTTTACATTTATCAACATTAAACCTCATTTGCCACACAGTCGCCCAATTAGACAGTGCATTGAGATCTGCTTGTAAGTTGTAGACATCCTGCAAGGACGTTATTCCACTGCATAGCTTGGTGTCATCTGCAAACACTGAAATGGTACTTTTAATCCCAGACCCTATATCATTTATAGATATATTGAAAAGTAAGGGACCCAACACTGAACCTTGGGGTACACCACTGATAACCTTAGACCATTCAGAGTAAGAATCATTAACCACTACTCTCTGAATTTGGTCTTTTAGTCACTTTTCTATCCATTTACAAATTGATCTTTCCAAGCCTGTAGACTTTACCTTACACATTAGCCGTGTGTGGGGAACGGTGTCAAACGCTTTTGCAAAATCCAAGTACACCACGTCCACAGCCACCCCTCTGTCCAAGGTTTTACTTACCTCCTCATAAAAAGAAATCAGGTTTGTTTGACAACTTCTGTCTTTCATGAATCCATGCTGTCTGTTGCTTAAAATATTTTTGTCCAACAAGAACTCATCTATGTGGTCTTTTATTAAACTCTCCAGTATCTTCCTAGCTATAGAAGATAAACTAACAGGTCTATAGTTACTTGGTAAACACTTTGATCCTTTTTAACCACGTGCCGACCGCCGATCGGCATCTGACGGCGGCAAGGTGGCTCGATAACGCGGATCGCCGTCATATGACGGCGGCTGCGGGATCGAGCC
>BLSH010333321.1:620358-650638 GCA_018402905.1 Glandirana rugosa | reverse complement strand
CACGCACGCGCGCGAGTGATCCGAGCTAGGGCGTCGGCGGCAGTATACTGCCGCTAGGCGCAATAGCTCGGTGGAACGGCGGCAGTCTACGGCTAGCCGCCAGCCGTGCACCAATTTTTCCTAGTTTCACAAATGGTTCATTGATATCTGGACAATCAAATAGAAGATATCGATCCTTCTATGACCTCTCAAATTATTTTCTGGTGTATCTACTCAAGAACAACCTGTTTTTATAAAATTCGTTGTCTGTCGTACCTAAGTACAGCCACCCCTCTGTCCAAGGTTTTACTTACCTCCTCATAAAAAGAAATCAGGGTTGTTTGACAACTTCTGTCTTTCATGAATCCATGCTGTCTGTTGCTTAAAATATTTTTGTCCAACAAGAACTCATCTATGTGGTCTTTTATTAAACTCTCCAGTATCTTCCTAGCTATAGAAGATAAACTAACAGGTCTATAGTTACTTGGTAAACACTTTGATCCTTTTTAACCACGTGCCGACCGCCGATCGGCATCTGACGGCGGCAAGGTGGCTCGATAACGCGGATCGCCGTCATATGACGGCGGCTGCGGGATCGAGCCTAGTGAGCGCGCGCACGCACCGCCGGAGGCGCGCCCGCGTGCTCACTGTATTCGGGGAGGGCCAGGGAGCAAGTGCGGAGGAGTCGATCTCCACCGGCCACCCGCAATGCCCCCCCGGAGTGAAAGAACGGAGGTCCGTGTAAGTAAACACGGACCTCCATTCTGTGAGAGGGGGAAGGGCTGTGATCACAGCCTTCCTCTACATGGAGGCTGTGACCACTTTCCTTCCCCAGCTAGGGCAGTCCCCACACAGTAAGAACACGCCCAGGGAACACAGTTAACCCTTAGAGCGCACCCTGCAGGTTAACCCCTTCACTGCCAATGGCATTTACACAGTAATCAGTGCATTTTTATAGCACTGATCGCTGTATAAATGCCAATGGTCCCAAAAAACTGTCAAAATGTTCCGACATGTCCGCTGAAATATCGCAGTACCGCTAAAAATCGCAGATCGCCGCCATTATTAGTAAAAAAAATAAAATAAATAAAAACCCCAAAAATTAATTCTCATCATCCGTAAACGCGATCACTTTTGCGCAAACCAATCAATAAACTCTGATTGCGATTCTTTTTATCACAAATATGAGGAAGAATATAAATCGGCCAAAACTGATGAAAAAAAATGTTTTTTTATATTTTTTTGGGGATTTGTATTTTAGCAAAAAGTAAGAGATTTGGGGATTTTTTTTGCAAAATTGACGCTCTTCTTTTGTTTATAGTGGCGATCAGAAATGACGCAGCGGTGATCAAATACCACCAAAAGAAAGCTCTATTTGTGGGGAAAAAAGGACGCAAATTTTGTTTGGGTACAACGCCGCACGACCGCGCAATTTTCTGTTAAAGCGACGCAGTGCCGAATCGCAAAAAGGGCTCCTGTCCTAAAGCTGGAAATCCTTCCGGTCCTTAAGTGGTTAAATAGGGGCACTACATTGGCCCTACGCCAATCCAGTGGTATTATTCCAGTCATTAAGGAGTCCCTAAAAATGAGATACAATGGCTTTGAAATGACAGAGCTCAATTCCTTTAGGATCTGTGGATGGATGCCATCTGGTCCAGGTGCTTTATCTACCTTTATTCTGTCTAAATACTTCTGGACCATTTCACTTTTGAGCCATTGTGGATCATTTGGGGCTATGTCACTACCACCCCCGACATGGACATGAGCTCCCCCATGCTCCTTTGTATACACAGAGCTGAAGAAAGTATTTAATAAGTTTGCCTTTTCTTTGTCCCCAATCACACACTCTAGATTATTTTGTAAAGGGCCTACATGCTCAGACCTGACCTTTTTACTATTAATATATTTGAAGAATTTTTGGGGGTTTGTCTTACTATCTTTTGCAATCTGTCGTTCATTGTGAATTTTTGCATTCCTGATTTCCTTTTTACATATTCTGTTATATTCGTTGTAACATTTAAAAGATGATAGTGCTCCCTCATTTTTATATTTTTTAAATGCTCTTTTCTTATCATTTATAACTTTTTTAACTTTGGCCGTGAGCCACATAGGTTTTCTTTTTAGCCTTTTAAATGTATTGCCCATGGGAATATACTTAGCAGTGAGTTTGCATACAGTTTTTTTGAAAAATTCCCATTTCTGTTCTGTGTTCATCGATGCCAATATTCCCTCCCAGTCAGTCCTGGAGAGCAGCCCTCATCTTTGTAAAATTTGCTCTCTTAAAATTAAGTGTTTTTATCTTTCCCATATGTGTTTTTTGCTTGCAGCTTACATTAAATGAAATCATGTTATGGTCACTGTTACCCAGATGTTCTTTTATATGAATATTGGTAATAAGCTCTGCATGGTTTGAGATTACCAGGTCCAGCAAAGCATCATTCCTAGTTGGGGCCTCAATTAACTGGACCATAAAATTGTCCTGTAATAGGTTTATATATTTTTGCCCTTTAGCTGTCCCAGCCGTGCCATTACTCCAGTTAATTTCCGGGTAGTTAAAATCCCCCATTATTATCACTGTCCCAGCCCTTGCAGCTCTTTCCATCTGTGCAAGGAGCAGAGTCTCCACCTCCTCTTTAACACTGGGATGTCTATAACAAACTCCAATGATAACCTTTGTAATGTGCACACCCATATGCAGATCTAGCCATAATGCTTCAGACTCATCACACTCTCCATCAACTAGGTCCTCATTCACACTCACTTTGAGATCACTTCTCACATAGAGACAGACACCACCACCCCTGACATCACATCCGGTCGCCGCAGTCGTCATCATTACTTCCGGTTCGCGAGGTGGGAGACACTGGAACGCACGCCGCTGGGGATTGCATTACACAGGCTTTTTAAACTTCTGTATCCTGTAAGTAGCAATTCACTTGCGCATTAAACACATTTTGTTACGTTCTACACATGAGGTCTCCCTTTATTCTCCGAGCCATATAGATACCACCCACAATGTATTAGCTGAGGAGTTTGATCTGCAACCTACAGTCAGCATTCGGGAACCTGCTCCCCCCACTGACACAAGCTTTTTTTGACCACTGACTGCAAAGCAGATGGTCAATGATTTCTGGTGAGTGGGGCCACAGAGGGGGTCTGGCACAGATTGCATGACACGTGTGGATTAAATATAACAGCACCAAAGAGCACTATTGTTGCACCCAATCACCTTTAAACAATCGGAGATCATGTATTTTTAAGAGCACCATCCAGACACCTGGACAGTTTTCAGTGCTTTCATCATTGATCATTTGTGTGATCACCATAGCACATCGATATGTTTATGGGGACTTTATTTGTGTCAGCACAACAAAAGCAGTTTTGCACATTTTTTAAGCACTTGGACATTTATTAAGCGTTTTGTTTGGAATTTGTGTTTTTTTTGATTTTGTGAGATATGTTTTTTCACTGTACACGTTCATATGTTGTGCATGAGATTTATGGATATATTTGTGTAATTTCATTGGTTTGAAGTTTTTCACATATGATTTATATTTTTATTGGTGTTCAGAAGCGCTGCCCATTCTATTGCATCTATTTACCACCACCCCTCCGTTTTACCCTTTCTTTCCGAAAGAGAGCCTAGCCAGGAATATAAATAGCCCAGTCATGTGAAGAATGAAGCCAAGATTCAGCTATACCAATCAAATCATAGTTCTCCTCATGCACAAGAACTTCCAACTCACCTATTTTGCTTGGCAGACTCCTGGCATTGGTGAACAAACACTTTAATTCACTGTCACATTTTGCACATGTATCTTGCATATTTTTAATTTTAGTACAAACAGTACCATTTCCAATGGTTGATTGTAACATGTGAACCTTCATATCATCTTTTCTTAGCCCTCCCTCCATCTTTCCCCATTCCACCCACCAATAGGGGCTGACCCCTGTCTACCCCATTATAATCTAATGCATCCTCCCCACTCAATCCTAGTTTAAATACTCCTCCAGCCTTCCCATAAACCTCTCCCCTAGCACAACAGATCCCCTTCCATTTAGGTGCAGACCATCATTAGCATATAGTTTGCACCCCAATGAAATGTCAGCCCAGTGCTCTAAAAACCCAAAGCCCTCCTCCTTACACCAGGTCTTTAGCCATGCATTCAGGGCTCTAATCTCCCCCTGCCTTTCCTGTGTTGCGCATGGCACAGGCAATATTTCAGAGAATATTGCCTTGGAGGTCCTTCCCTTCAACTTGCAACCTAATTCTTTAAATTAGTTCTTAAGGAGCCTCCACCTTCCATCTATTCTGTCATTGGTTCCAATGTGGACCAAGACAGCTGGGTCATGCCCAGCCCCTCCCAGTAATTTATCAACCCGGTCCACCACATGCCGAACCCTGGCACCAGGGAGACCGCAAAACATTCGGTTGAGTCGATACTGGCGAAAAATTATTCTATCAGTCCTTCTAATTATAGAATCCCCAATTAACACCAACTGTCTAGGCCTACCTGCACTACCCCTACCACCCCTACTAGATGGGCTGCTTTCCCAGCTATTAGGGGGAGCAGTGACATCCAGGGCTGCCACCTCTGAGTTTGCCACCCCCACATCTTCACTCAAATTGGCAAATCTGTTAGGGTGCTCAAACCCAGGGCTGTCCTTCCTTTTCTGTGAGCCCCTACCACTCCCTCTAACTGTATTAACCCATCTACCTACCTTATAATCCTGACTTACCCCTCCACCCTCCCCCTTAACACTACTAGCCACCTGCTCAATGAGCAGAGGACCCCTTTCAAGGTTGACAGCTCTGTCCAGCGTTGCAATTTGCTCCTCCAGATCTCTAATGGGAGCTTCCAGAAGAGCAACCTGCTCACACCTGTCGCAGCGGTATCCATCCTGGAGCTGTTGCTCCATAGTTGCATACATGCGGCACACTGTACACTGTACAAAACCTTCATTCTTGCTAGCACACATTTTCCCAGATACAACAACACTAATAACAGGAAATTTCAGATGTTACTTACAGATTCAGAAGACTCCTGTTATAACCTCCTGTTTTAAACTTTGGTTTTTAACTCCCCACTTAGTCAAGGTCCACTTGCTCAGAGGTCCAGCAAGCAAATGTGTAGCACGCTCAAGATGAGCAAACTCTGAAATGAGCTCAACAGAGAGCTTTATAGGAATTGGATGACCTGTAACCAATTAACCACTCCCCTTAATTAGTAGTCTAAAGGAAGGAAAGAAAAAAAAGCTATTTAAAAAGTGACAGAAAAAGTGTTAAAAGCTGCAAAGAAAAAACCCCCAAAAAACAAAAACGCCAAACACAGCAAACACCAGCAGTCAAAATCAAAACTGTTTCACTCAAAGATTCCTACTCTTTAGCTTTTAACCAGTAGTTGAGGCAAACTCTGAAATGAGCTCAACAGAGAGCTTTAGGCCCCTTTCACACATACGGACCGTTTGTCCGTTTTTCATCCATCCGTTGACGGATGAATAACGGACATTAATGCAACTCTATGGAAAAACTGATGACAACTGATGATCAGCTGTTTTCATCAGTTTTCTTCCGCTTCCGTCAGCATCAGTTTTTTTGAATGGATGAAAGTCCTATTTTTCATCCGTCAAAAAAAACGGATCGGACGAAAAACGGATGTAAACTGACGAACGGTCAGTTTTTCATCCGTTTTTGCATTGGTAGTGAATGTAAAAAAAACTGATGAAAAACTGATGACCACTGATGAAAAAAACGGATGAAAAAAACGGATGAAAAAAAACGGATGAAAAAACGGATGAAAAACGGATGAAAAACGGATGAACTGATAAACTGATGAACGGTCCGTGTGTGTGAAAGGACCCTTAGGCCCCTTTCACACATACGGACCGTTTGTCCGTTTTTCATCCATCCGTTGATGAATGAAAAACAGACATCAATGCATCTCTATGGAAAAACTGATGACAACTGATGATCAGTTATTTTCATCCGTTTTCATCAGTTTCTGTCAGCATCCGTTTTTTGAACGGATGAAAGTCCTATTTTTCATCCGTCAAAAAAACGGATCGGACGAAAAACGGATGTAAACTGACGAACGGTCAGTTTTTCATCCGTTTTTGCATTGGTAGTGAATGTAAAAAAAAACTGATGAAAAACTGATGACCACTGATGAAAAAACGGATGAAAAAACTGATGAAAAATGGATGAAAAACGGATGAAAAAACTGATGAAAAATGGATGAACTGATGAACTGATGAACTGACGAACTGATGAATGGTCCGTGTGTGTGAAAAGACCCTTATAGGAATTGAATTACCTGTGACCAATTAACCCCTCCCCTTAATTAGTAGTCTAAAGGAAGGAAAGAAAAAAAAAGCTACTTAAAAAGTGACAGAAAAAGTGTTAAAAAGCTGCAAAGAAAAAACCCCCAAAAAACAAAAACACCAAACACAGCAAACATCAGCAGTAAAAATCAAAACTGTTTCACTCAAAGTTTCCTACTCCTTAGCTTTTAACCAGTAGTTCAGGCAAACTCTGAAATGAGATCAACAGAGAGCTTTATAGGAATTGAATCACCTGTGACCAATTAACCCCTCCCCTTAATTAGTAGTCTAAAGGAAGGAAAGAAAAAAAAAAGCTATTTAAAAAGTGACAGAAAAAGTGTTAAAAAGCTGTAAAGAAAAAAAACCCAAAAAACAAAGACGCCAAACACAGCAAACACCAGCAGTCAAAATCAAAACTGTTTCACTCAGAAATCACTTAGAAATCCTGAAGGCGGTGATTGGTTTTTGGGGTCCCGTACGTGGATAGGCTTCCAAAAAGTCTCACAAATCGGGTATCCCCATACTCAGGAGAAGCAGCAGAATGTATTTTGGGGTGTAGTTCCACATATACCCATGGCATGTGTGAGCAATATATAATTTCAGTGAAAACTTTGTGTATTTTTTCTTGTTATTTTTCAATCACTTGTGAAAAAAAAAGTAAAATATTCAATGGGCTCAACATGCCTTTCAGCTAATTCCTTGGGGTGTCTACTTTCCAAAATGCGGTCATTGGGGGGGGTGTACTGCCCTTCCATTATAGCACCTCAGGAAATGAAATAGGCAGTCATAAAATCAAAGCTGCGTAAATTCCAGAAAATGTACCCTAGTTTGTAGATGCTATAACTTTTGCGCAAACCAATAAATATACGCTAATTTACTTTTTTCACCTGAGACATGTGGCTGAATGCATTTTGGCAAAAATGTATGACTAAAATTTAGTTGATATTTATTTATTTATTATCATTTATTATTATACTTTTTTTTCAAAATGTTCGGTCTTTTTTTGTTTATATGGCAAAAATAAAAACCCCAGAGGTGATGAAATACCACCAAAAGAAAGCTCTATTTGTGGGGAAAAAAGGACGCAAATTTTGTTTGGGTTCAGTATTGCATGACTGCGCAATTACCAGTTAAAGCAGCGCAGTATAGAAAAAAGTAAACCCCGCTAAGGTCACAACAAAAAGCAGCAGCTAAAACAACAAGACCAAAAGAATATCTAAAAAGCTGAGCTAAAGTTAGTTGTAAATGTAATATATTCTAAACAGCGGGAAATTGAGTACGTCTAAGTTGCAGTAATATAAAAAGCATCAGGTGAAAACTTCTGACAGATCACCCAGTGTGTTCGGAATTCACATGTGTCCATCACCAAGAAATCAGGAGGCTTACCAGACCCAAATGGGTAATGCACATGGGAAAAAAACTCTCCAGGTCACCGCTCCTTGGGGGTAGTAGCACCAGATTCCTCCAGAAGCTCAGGTCCCCTTGTAACTTCTGCCCTTAGGGTGTATATGTTTGATCACCTCCCTAGATATATAGTATCCACTGTACACTCCCACAATACGCTCCTTGTTCCAAAGGATGGGTATAACCATGGAACACCAAAGAGGAACAAAAGGCTCCGATAGTGAAGTACTGATAAAGCAGAGGGAGGAGATGTCAGCTCTGCTTCCCAGGAAGGTCTTATTCTTAGAGTCCAATATAGCACACAGGATCTCTGAGTTTTCCTCCACTGAGATCCAGGATTGGATCCAGGAAGCAGCGCAGTGCCAAATTGTAAAAAGTGCTCTGGTCATAAAGGGGGAAATCCTTCCAGGGCTGAAGTGGTTAAGTTACATTTTTATCTAAAACTCTTTTATTTTTCATTTTTAATATACGTAGGTGAGAGTTAAAAGCAGTATCAGATTTTTTAATGTCATTTGATTCTTAATAGGTCCTGTAAAAATGCAATAACATGCTTCCAATGTGAGGGAAATCTTCTCTAAGACCGTTATCTCCATTGAAAATTTTCTTCTCTATTTCTGTGCTGGAAAAAGGCACAATGTCTGGTCCCTCATGTGTACTAGTACTTGTCAAGAATCCATTATATGTACTATGCATATTTGGTACAGTATGTCACCGATGTTTAAATAATTTTGAATTTCAGTAGTAATGCAATTGATTTTTACACTTTAACCATTGCTAGCAACCGTTGCTAGTCATGTGAAATTACAGTTCTTACCATTTCAGAATGATGCATTTTTTTCAGGAACAAAATATATTTGTTTAAACACCAGATATAATTTGGAAATTAATATCAGTGAATGGTATTGGCAAAACTGGCTTAATCCTATGTACAAGATGATGCACAATATAATAGGCAGAGAAAACAGTGAAATGGCAAGATACTTTGGGGTACTCTTTTGTGTATCCTGGTTCCACTGGTGTCAACTGTTAGTAAATACAGTGCATCCTGCAGAAAAATTGGTAAGACACATAGAAGGAGGGAAACCAGAAAAAAATGAATAAAAAAATAAAGGGCATAAGAGGAAATGAGTTAGGGAGCAAGGCACATCCTCATTCATTTTTTGTCATAGCATGACTCATCACGTCCAGTCCCTTGTATTCTTTGCCCTCTTTTAGGTTGCTCAGGCAATGTATGAAGTGTGTTATTGACAGAGTCTTCACTCTAGAACTTCACTCTAGGTGAAGTGTGTCATTTGCAGGATCACCTGGTGAAAAATGAGGAAAATATGCTTGAAAAAGTTACTGCAATCATAAGCACTGTGAACCTGCACTATATTACATTTTTGCACTTGGGCTTGGATAAATTTTAAACAGGAATAAGAAAGGATACGAGGTTACAGGTATCATAATTAAAATCACATATTACAAAACAGTTCTCTCACTTGTTAGGTGATTGCAGTGCAAGTTTTCTGACAAAAACTGTCTTGCCTTCATTTAAGAAAAAATGTGAGTTGTATTTGAGTTGTGTCTGTGCAATTAAAAAGCAGTTGCTCAGAATATAGTGATTCCACCCAACTAGTCCTTAAGCACAACAGTATTAATATTCAGTATACTATGCTCTAATATGCTCTGCTTTGACATGATACATTGCACTATATTTATGTATTTTAATTTTTATATCCCTCCTATACTGTGCTCCCTGTTTCTTTAAAAATATATTCAATGTGTTAACAGATTTCAGAATATAAGAGTAAATGTAAGAATTGAACATTTTAGTATGTCTTATAAGTTATATGCCTTTCAACACCAAGCTATTGGGCTTAAGTGCTTCTCTGTACTCTTTTTTTTCCAAAACAGAATAGCTCCTCTGGGATTCATCAGAAAAACCCATTAGTGCACTCCCTGGCTTAAAATTGCGTGAGACTGTAAATCATTTAACAAAATACTTTTGAAGATTTTTTTGAAGGTTAGATGTGTTAGCTAAGCTCCACTACATGAACCTCGACACAAGCCTTTATCATTACCCCTTTTGACATTTAATAAAACAAGGATAAAAAAGATGCCCTCTGAGGCTATGTTATTGCAACACATGATAAGTGAAATGAATGGGATATTTTTAGAGTTATCTCAGCTTTAAATCCAATCAAATATGTTTCAATGTATCTACTATTTAAATATTAGACTTTTTACGAATCCTTAGCTCAGGAGAAGTATATCTGTAAATGCTGCTATTTGAGATCCCCTGTAAATGTTCTATGCACAAAAGATTAAAGGTAAAGAATGTGCATTTTAAGATAAGGTTATGTAAAAAAAGAATATGGATAATTAGCTTTAGTAATGTAAGCAAGGGTAACTGCCACTAACTTCCACCCTTTGCTATTTCAAAAGATTGATATGAAAGTCAAAACAATAAATCCTATTATTGTCCCACTAGCAATCATCTATTTATCATGATATGTCAATAAAGATGTCAATAAGAACAGAAGAAGTCACAAAGTCAAACAAACAAACAAACATACCCTAGGCATTCAAGTGGCAAATTCTATACTGAGAATAGCTAAAACAGCCAAATGATCTTCATCTGTTATTGCAGTATTAGTTATGTAGAACTGAAGTGTGAAATACTCCCGTACAATATATGTGCTTTAATATTACCCTGGATAAATGTTTTCTGAATTTTTGGGAGCTAGATCAGAACCTCTATTATTAGAGCTGCATATCAGATACCAATGTTTCTGTTAGTGCTAGGTATGCAGAAGATACAAAGTAGCTCTCTGGTAATCGGAAAGAGAAAAGTATGATGGGCCAAATTTAAACTGAAATCTTGAGTCTAACATTTCTGCTAGGACAATTGCTCTTGTAAAAGAAATGCGCTAAAACCTACAGCATGAAAAAGACTGAATGACAGACAGTCTGTCAGTCACTCCACTCTTATTCATGTGTATTTAACCACTTCCCCTGAAGGATTTCACACATTAGGGCCAGATAACTTTTTGCGATACGACACTGCGTCACTTTAACTGACAATTGCATGGACGTGCAACATTGTACCCAAACGAAATTGGCGTCCTTTTTTCCCACAAATAGAGCTTTCTTTTGGTGGTATTTGATCGCCTTCTGATCACTGCTAAAAAGAGCGACAATTTAAAAAAAAATATATATATATATTTTTTACTTTTTGCTATAATAAATGTCCAAACAAAAAAATAAAAAAAATGTATTCATCAATTTTGTCCGATATATATTTTTCTACATATTTGTGGTAAAAAAAATTACAATGGGCGTTTATTGATTGGTTTGCGCAAAAATTGCCGTGTTAATTTATGGCGTTTTTACCATTTTTGTTTTTTTGCTAGTAATGGCAGTGATCTGCAATTTTTATCGGGACTGCGATATTGGGGTGGACATGTCGGACATTTTTTACACTTTTTTGGGACCATTGGCATTTATACAGTGATCAGATCTAAAAAAAAACACTGATTACTGTGTAAATGTCACTGGCAGGGAAGGGGTTAACCTGCAGGGGGCAATAAAGGGGTTAACTGTGTTCCCTAGGCATGTTCTAACTGTGTGGGGGCTGGGCTGGCAGGGGCATAAGAGATCTAACTGATCCTGATCACAGGGATCAGTAGATCTCTGTCATGTCCACTGTCAGTGCGGGGGACTGCCGTGTTTACATCGGCTGTTCCCCGTCTTCTTCTGTATCAGACGATCGCAGGTCGCCGGCCACACACGGCCACACTCCTGGAGTTTGTGGTGGACATGAGAGAGTGCCGGCGGCGTGCGCTCGCCCCCTAGCTGCACATGCGTGAATCATTGTTTATAGATGGCGATTTGTGTTATGCAGCCACCTTGCAGCAGTAAATAGTCGTTACACGATCGGCAAGTGGTTAAATGAAAACTGTGATTTAAAATTACAAATATTATTTTTAATGTGCATCATACAACCCTGGAGTAACATTGTGCGATATGTTTACTTCTTAACCACTTCAGCCCCGGAAGGATTTCACACTTTAGGACCGGAGCCCTTTTTGCGATTCGGCACTGAGCCGCTTTAACTGACAATTGCGCGGTCGTGCGACGTTGTACCCAAACTAAATTTGTGTCCTTTTTTCCCACAAATAGAGCTTTCTTTTGGTGGTATTTGATTACCGCTGCATCATTTCTGATCGCCGCTATAAAGAAAAGAAGAGCGACAATTTTGCAAAAAAACCCAAATTTCTTACTTTTTGCTAAAATACAAATCCAAAAAAAAAATATAAAAAAACATTTTTTATCATCGGTTTTGGCCAATTTATATTCTTCCTCATATTCCTCATTCCTCATATTCGCACGCGCTCACTAGGCTCGATCCCGCAGCCGCCGTCAGATGACGGCATTTGCGCAATAGAGCCACCTTGTCGCCGTCAGATGCCGATCTGCGGTCGGCAAGTGGTTAAACCCTAATTATGAAGGACATACTGTATCATGGGTTATCAAAGAGTATACAAAAAGCTCAGGACCACAGTAGCAGTTAAATATTACTTTTACATTTTAGCAGCTGGGCTTAAAGCAGAACCAAAGGCAGTGATACTCACCTTTCCAATGGTTCCTCTGCTGCCAGAATCTTCTCATGTATACCGGTTTTCAGATCTCTTCATTGGCCATTGCAAACTGACATTACTCTTGGACATGTGCAGGAGCTAGTCATCCAAGCACACAGAATCCCCAGAATGTACAACTCAGCCTACATTCTGGGGATTGCTGTAATCAGGCAGGTAGGTGTAGTTTATTGCAGAAGAGAGATTGCATTTCCATTTTGCAATAAAAGCCTGCCTGCTCACAGATGGTTACAACAGAAATTTAGTTTCACTTGAATGTAGTTTTGATTTGATTATTCCTACAGCATTTACATCCAACACTCTTCCCTATGACAACCACCACTGTTCCATCAGGTTAAAAAGCAGTTCCTCCGCACCAAATGAACCTGGAAGCAGTCATCTCTACAGTATATGACCTGAAGTAGCATATTGCTATAAAATAAACATTTTAGCCTAATCTGTCACTTTCCAGCTGCACTATATGAAATATGGGCATTGTTCCTCACTCAAAATTCATGTTTGAATTTGTTTTTAAATAGAGGAAGATGTTTATCAAGTCACCAATAAAAAAGTTAAGGGGAGCAGGGATAAGCAATATGTGTGTATGTTTAATAAACATTTTAAAATCTGGTGTCTACCTCTTTAAACCTCTTTAAACCCCTTAATTTGTGTTTTGGTAACTAATAAAAGTTGTGCTAAAGCCTTTAGTTTTTTTTATCTGAATGCATTCTCTGCATTGAGGTAAAAAACAGTGATTCAGCACTGTGCACAAGAACAGTGGCTCTCTCTTCTCTCCCCTTCTGCCTGAACAGATTGATATTCAATCAGATCCTATGATAAGGGAGCAGGGCAAAGCCCCGCTGTCTGTGTCTATGGATGCAGGCCACGAGACTTGGGAGTGAGCCTACACAAGTAAACCCCAGAAAGCTGTTTGGTATGGGGTTACTCCTTGGCATTGGGGAGGAACCAGAAGAACTGACCGGGGACACTAGAAGAGGAGGATCTGGGCTTCTCTATGCAAAAACATTGCATGGAGCAGGTAAGTATTACATTTTTGTTATTTAAGAAAAAATAAAGGTTTAAAATCATTTTAAGGAGATATGTGCCCTTTACAACCTAGCCAGGAGAGGTTAAATATGTGCCTGCTGTCTTTGCAGGCAAGTAGGCTACACATGAGTTATAGAAATATTATCTTGCATGTTCTCTTTTCTCTTCCTTCCAAAATCATATATGCAGCTACTATGCAAACATGTGCAGTAATAAAACCCAAAAAAGCATTCCCACTTTTTTCACTCAAGTTTTTATTGCTGCCCGTCCCCAGTTGATTTTACACACCATACTTTTCTTTCTTAAAAAGTCACACATTGAAAAGTGGGAAGTCTCTGCAAAAGACACAGCAATACAAATCTTTCAGAGACTTTAAAACTTTCCTATATCCAATGTAAAATATAACATGCTCAAAAGGAGTTATACATGCGTTTTTAAATTCCTTTTTGAATTCAAATGGAATTCTTTTAAGGCTAATACACTGACCATGGGGAATAAAAACATAGAATAGAGGGCTGGCAGAATGGCAGCATTCAAAATGATAACCCTCCCTAAGCTCCTATATCTATACAGAGCTAAGCTATGGTCCCAACCTCCTTCTTCAACAGCCTAAAGCAAACTTACGCACTTATATTTGACGGGAGGATGATGCAAAATTGGAAAGCTCCAGGCAGTCTTGATTGATGAGAAGATGGGGTAACAAACTGAAAAATTGGGACACAATCTGGGGAGTCTGAAAAATCCATAGTAGTTCCTAGGAACCCTGAAAACCCTTACCTTTCTAGGAGAATCACGTATTTGTTTTGGCATGTTTAGACATAATATTAGCCAAGCATAGTATTAAAGATGAACTAATCTTTCCAGATTCATTTTCCTGGGGGGTTGAAATCTTAACTTAAAATCAAACCCCACTGAAGTCTATGTGGGTTTAACCTTGATACTATACAATGCCATTTTCAAGGCTTATAAGTAAGATATTGTCAAAAAAAGATAATAAAGAGCTGACCTCCATGGGGACATATGCCAATTTTAATTAAAATATAATAAAATAACATAGGGGTAAAAGTTTGTCTCTTTATGTGACTTTGACAATGACATAAGAAGACGCAAATTATTTAAATTACATGTATGGTAGATGCGTTTAGGCTGTATGTGCCATTATGGGAAAAGCAACACTTTTAAGAACAGCATCAGTGACACAATATGCTGCCATCACATATTTCAGATGGGTAAATGATTTTTTTAACTTTACATCTAACTTGGCTTAAATGCAGAAACAACAACCAATCTGATTCATTATAACATGAAAAAAGGCTTTCTTTTTAGTTTTTTTTTGTTATTCAGAGGTAATAGGCCTATATTGAATGGTACAAGTAGTGGTCCCAACATACCAGAAAGCTATAGGAAAGTTTGCTTTTGGGGAAAAAAAATAAAAAAAAATAAAGCTTGGCCAGTGACATAACAGTTTTTTTCCAATAATTTTTTTTTGAAATTTTAAATTTGACTAAAGATGTAAAAAGCAAACAATAGTACACTCCAAATCACAAGGTAACAAGAGAAGCATTAGAAAATTGCTGATGCGAGTACAAGGATTGTATAGTATTGACAACTGAGCTTGAGCAAGATATGCTTAAGAATTACTACTCTGAGTGTTGGGATATTGACAGCCACTCCCTGACACCCCAACTGGGAACACACTGTGTCATGGAGTGGGGGGAACCCCACTATATACTTGCTTGGAATCCTGTACTGATAACTGGTCAACTAGATTAACTATGGAGGTACATAGTGGGAAAAAAGGGCCCCCCAACTGGGGGAGCGTGTTGTAGTAGAGGGGGAAAGAAAGAGCAGTAGACGCAGTGAGAAAAGAAAGAAGAAACGTGAAGGGAGAGAGGGGTAAAACAGGGTGCTAGTGACCGTTTGGAGCTTCTAAGCTTAAAGAAAGAGACAGGGAGGAGGCCCTATGGGGTCAGGTTGCTATGCATATATTTTTCCCATGGTTTCCATATGGTTTCAAATTTCTGTGAAGTGTCAAGGAGCATGCTTACCGTCTTTTCCTGAGCCATGATCCCAGAAATGTTCCTTTTTGCTGATTGGTCCGAGACAAAGGGAAGTTTCCATGCCCCGGCTATAGTTATTTTAGCTCCTAGAAATATGAAAAAGAGAAGGTGTTGCATGCTCCTAGAGGCTTTTTCCACGGGGAAGTTGAGGAGGGCAGTCGTTGGGGATTTCAGGACAGGGAGACCTGAGATCTTCCTGATCAGGGAGAAGATTTTGTTCCAGAAGCTCCTTATCTTGGGGAATTCCCATCAGATGTGCATCATGTCCCCATTAACTTTGCAGCCTCTAAGCATAACGTAGAAGTTGTGGGTACATTTTAACCAGTTTGCAAGGTACCAGATACCATCTGGACATGACTTTAATATTGGCTTCAACTAATGCTGTATTGAGGACTCCCTTAAAAGACCTAAAGAAGTTCCTATGCCAGATCTCAAGGTCCCACTACTGTACCAGATCATGTTCCAAAGCTAGCATATAAGGAGTCTTCTCCTGCATATAGGAGAGTGCTGCATAGATTACAGAGATTTACCCTCTCTGGTCCATGGCTTGACCCCACCATTGCTCGTAAGCTGTGATATTTGATCCCTCAGGCTGACCATAGTTTGCGCAAAAAGTCAGAGATTTGGATGAAACAGACATTTTTAGACACGGGCATATCTAATTTACTAATGCAATATGCCTTAGTCAATGGACTAATGGTCGTAAGATGTGACCAATCTTAAAAAGCCCTTTGTTCAACCGCCAATTAAATGCCTGGATCTCCATCCCAGGGGGGAAGCGAGGATTCCTAAACAGGTGTGCTAATGGGATGAAAGAGGAAATCAATAAGGGATTTGTTTTGCAGGAGTAGAAAACTGAGATTTGAGCTAATTGATAATATCATGAGAGGTGTGGTAAACCGAGCCCCCCCTTGGTTTCGCGGACGAAAGAGAAATGATTTTGAGAAACAATGACCCTTCTTACCCCAAACAAATTTAATAATTTTGGATTGAAATAGTTTCAGATGATCCTTGATTATCTGGACAGGTACGGATCTGAAAAAATACAAAATATGGGGAAGCAGTGTGATTTTGACTGCATAGCCAGGAAAGATCTAATTGAGCCCAATGTGTGAAATCAGCTTCCAGTTTCTTAAACAACGGAGGATAATTTTCTGTGTATATAAGATCTATTTAGGAGGCTAGATTGATTCCTAGATACAGAATCGCTGAGTCACTCCAGGAGGATTTGAACTCATCTTTCAAGCGGACCACTAGAGAATTTGATAGTGTGATGTTTAATGCTTGTGATTTACTATAATTAACCTTTAGGCCTAAGATTTTACTGAAGTTCTCCAACAAGCGGCAGATGTTCGGGAGAGAAATCAATGGGGAGGTGGGGAATAAGAGAATGTCGTCCGCAAATAGGGAGCATTTGTAGGACTGGGGACCACACTGAACACCATGAATGTTGGGGTGATTTCTTATGGCTGATGCTAAGGTCTCTATTGCAATTGCAAAAATTATTGGGGAAAGGTGCAGCTCTGTCTAGTGCCTCTAGAGATTCAGAACAACTCAGAATAATAGCCCTTTATTTGGACTTGGGGGGGAGAGGTAAATTAGGCGCAAGGCCAGGTGAAAGGTCTACATGGGTAGTGGTATCAGGGATGTATGCTGCAAGTCGGCGGCTCTTCTAGGGATTAGCCATATCCACAAGACACTAGAATACAAGAAAGGAGAAGGTGCCTCTAAATGCAGTAGATTTATTACAACAAGATGGAATACAGGGTGATAGCACTCACAAAGTATAGAGGTTAAAAGGCATGTCCGCACGCTTGTCTGCGGATAGACGTGGTGTCAAGCAGCAGTGTAGTCCATTCATGCGGGGTCTCTGTGTGGCTGTAGTCCAGGAGAATCCCATAGAGCAGGGCGACCGCCTGCAGTCAGTCAAAGAAAGTCCGCTCGTAGCAGATGGAATGGCGGGGGCATCCAGGGACCAGCGTGCACAGCGTCCCGCGTCAAATATAAAATACTGTACAACCCCTTACGGTCTATATCTGTAGAATTATGCACAACAGGAGGGGTGTCATAACAACACATATGAGTGGACAAGTGGACAGAAATGGTGCTGAATGAGAAGAAAAAAAAAGTATGAAGTCCACCAGGAAATCCATTATCAGACCCATCAGGTCAGGTATGGATTTTAAAGGTGATCTCCACACAAAAAAATGCACAAGTTCTCATTAAAAATCAATACAAGACCCTCAATCAGAAAATACAGCTTATCTGGCCAGGAAAGGGGAATGTGAGTATGCAGCTCCCATCTGAATCATATACATGGCCTCGATATGGGGAGATGTTCCTTTCCAATGGGGACCATCCCCTGACAAAGCACCTTGGCCCCATGTTGATGAGAACAAGGGACTCTTCACCACAACCCTGACCAATGGTTGTGGTGATCTGCAGTTGGAGGGCTTTTCAGAATCTGGAAACCTCCCTTTAATAATAAGAAGGCCCTCAGACACCACCCCCCTCATGTAAATGATTATGGGGTATATAATATCCCTACTTGTTCACAAAAAGAACCTAGAAATCTCAGACAGCCAGAAAATTTAAGTTTCTTGCAAATCTTTTAGCACTTTGAAACTTACGATGACTACAAATCTGTGTAAATCAAAAAGTGTAAGAACACCACTACAATGACTATCAAGGAGGGTCTAATAAATGAGTCAAACCACTATATAGAAAAAAATCGATATAATCAACATATAGCCTTATTGACTTTGAACACCTCTTTTACATGCAAATATAAAAAAGCACACCATGGTATACACAACCCCACTAAAAACATAGAACACTATGCCATGTATGGTACCTACTTTAACCTATAAGATATAAGCATAGAAACAGACATCATCCTGTGGAGGGGGAGGGAGGTCTCAAAATGAAAAAGGCCCACAATAAATGTATATAGAGATAAAGGGCCACATAAACCAATCATGTAAGCACTGTGACTTAGAGTATCATGTTCCTGTAGATGAGTCATTGGCAAAAGTTTGTCAGAACATCCCTGTTCACCTGAATTTGCAGGGCAATGCATTCTAAGCCCTGAGTGGGCAAAGCTTTGCCCAGTCAGGGTGCAGTAAATAACTGATTGTTAGGGAGCAATGCCAGGAAGCTGGCCGCGGCATCCTTAACAACCAATGAGTCATCAGCTGTCAATGGGCTTCTCCACTGACAGCTGAATAAAAAAAAAACATTGCCTGCAATAAAAAAAGCAAAAAAAAAATGACGTGGGGGTCCCCTCCAATCCCTATCGGGTCCTTTTTAATGGGAACCCTACGGCAACAGTTTTTAAAAAAATGGTGTGGGGCCCCTCAAAATCCATACCAAACCCTTATTTGAGCATGCAGCCTGGCAGGCCAGGAAAAGGGGGAGGAGCGAGTGCCCCCCCTCCTGAACCATACCAGGTCACATGCCCTCAACGTGGGTGGTGCTTTGGGTCAAGGGGACATGTTGATGGGGACATGGGCCTCTTCCCCACAACCTTGGGCTGTGGGGGCCTGTGGGTGTGGGGCTTTTTGGAATCTGGAAGCTCCCTTTAACACGGGAGCCGCCAGATCCCGCCCCCATGTGAATGAGTATGGGGTACATAGTACCTGTCAGGACCTGTGTACTTGCTTGGATCACCTGCTGGTGGCACTGTCGTGTGGTCGTTAGGCTGCACCTGATGGGACTGCTGGGATTATATAAGCCTGCCTTACGCCAAGTCCCAGTGCTTCAGTATTTTCCCTGCAAGCCATGTCCCTGCCTGAGTCTGACCCATTCTGATCCCTGATCCGTGATCCTTAATCCTGACCCGGAGACCTGACCCCTGAAACCTGCTCCCTTGCTCACCTTCTGCTCCCAGTAACCTGGCTTCCTGTTCCCCTTATCTGATGTCCCCCTGTTTTGCTTATATGTGTGTGTTTTCTACACTTGTATTTAGTTAGTTAGATATAGGTGTTTATTTTGGGGTTGCTGTGTTGCATCATCTTTCACTTGCTTGTTTATGCTTACTGGTGTTTGGTGTTGGAAATGTGTCATTTTCCTAAATAAAACATACTTTTCACTTATCCGTATGGCCATGATTCCTTTAGGCGCAGCCAATTGATCTGTTTAATCAGTTCCAGACAGGCTACTGCATACTTACTGCGGCAATGTGGCGCTGTCTCGCAAATCGCCGTATATAAGCGAACTTAGCAGACGGGAGCTATCATGCCCGCCGCACTCTTGAGGAGTGTGCCCATGGCTTGGGTGGACCGGATGTCCACTGGTGAGCCACGATGACCTGCCAGAGTGAAAGAACGGGGAACTGCCGATGTAAACACGGTTGTTCCCCGTTCTGTCAGGCGGTATGTAAGAGATCTACTGATCTCTGTCACTGGGATCAGTTAGATCCCTTATGCCCCTGACAGCCCAGCCCCCTCACAGTTAGAACCCGCCTAGGGAACACAGTTAACCCCTAGATCTCCCCCTGCAGGTTAACCTCTTCACTGCCAATGACATTTATACAGTATTCAGTGGATATTGAAATTTCTGATCGCTGTATAAATGTCATTGGTCCCAACAAAGTGTCAAAAATGTCCGACATGTCTGCCCCAATATCAAAGTCCCGATAAAAATCGCAGATCGCCACCATTACTAGTAAAAAAAAATGTAAAAATGCCAGAAATTAATTCTCATGGTTTGTAAACGCAGCAACTTTGCACAAACCAATCAATAAACACAGAATGCATTTTTTTTTACCAAAAATATGAGGAAGAATATAAATCTGCCAAAACCAATAAATACATTTATTTTATTTTTTTTGGATTAGAATTTTAGCAAAATGTAAGAAATATTGTTTTGTTTGCAAATTTGTCGCTCTTTTTTTGTTTATAGAGGCGATCAGAAATGACACAGAGGTGATCAAATACCACCAAAAGAAAGCTCTATTTGTGTGAAAAAAGTGATGCAAATTTCATTTGGGTACAGGGCCGCACGACCGCGCAATAGTCAGTTGAAGCGACGCAGTGCCGAATCACAAAAATTGCTCTGGTCCTACAGTGGGAAATCATTCCAGGGGTGAAGTGGTTAACCTTGCTGGATGCTTGCATATGTTTTTCCTGACATAATACTGAAGCCATAAGAATCAGATCGCCTGCACCTGGGAATTAGGTCTAAGCATTTGTTAATTGCTGCAAGACGCTCTTTCAGGAGATTTTATATTTCTCACTTCTGGTAACCGAAGACAGGGATTATTGCCACCAAATTTTGAAAGAGCAGACTAGGGAGCAATTGTTGGAATGCATCCATCTGGCACACACTTTTTTGTTGACCAAGGCAGATTTTTGTTTGAAGAGATTCAGCCACTCATTCAAATTTGTGAGGAGTTGGCTTTGTGTCCCTAGTGGAGGTGATGATTATTCTCCCCTTTTCAGTGTGGCTCAGGTGGAATCCTTGGTTTGGTTATTGGAGGATGACTCAGCCTTTTTCTTTGAACACTACTCAACATGTTCCCAACAGATGCTAGTAGAATGTGTTAATTCAGTGCAATCTCTGGTCAGACAGGCAGCATGTACAGTAAATTTTGTGCAACCATTATTACAAGCATAGTCAAATATATTGCACTCAGCCTCTGTCAGCCTGCAACCACCCATTCCTGTGGCTAGACACCCGCCTGCTCAAATGTCTTTTCCTCCATCACCCACAGCAACCACAGTTGCAGCCAATATACCCTGCTACCAACTACGTATCAGTACCCTGTTTCCACCTGCTGCACATTCCCTGCCTTTAGCCATTCTATCTCCTCTCCGCTGCCTGCAACAATCCCACAGAAATCCCCCTCAGCAACTGCTCCCTCTTTTTTACCATCCTCCCGTCCTTCTCTCCCATGAGCTGCACCCCCTACTTACAGCCCTGAATCCACCTACAGAATTTCAGTAACTAAACCAAACAAAATGTAAATATTTCCCAACCCGCACAAACCTGCCACTATCCAATCCTGCATCCACACCAGCTGATTTGTTTCAGTCTACTACTACACCAGCTGATCTGTTCCAGTCTGCCTTTAAGGCAGCCACTACAGTCCAACCCACCATGGTTCTAATTACTCCAGCCAGGCCTGCCACCATTCCTGCCACCTTGGTTCAGCCTATGGAAATTGGACCTTCTGCTTCTGACCTGTCTGTCGCTATTCCATCTGACGGTACTGGTTCTCTGTCCACCACCCAGGTTGGCCCTATGGACTCTTTGCCAGCTAATCAATTTGACCTCACTGATCATGTTCCTGATTCCCTGCCAGGTGGTCCCATTCCTGATGCCCTACCAGGGGGCCCCATTCCTGATCCCCTGTTTGATCCTGTTCCTGATACCCAGCCTGCTGTTCCGGTGCCCACTATCGTGCCTGCTGCCCAGCCTGTTCCGATGCCTGCTGCCCAGCCTGCTGTTTTGTTGCCTGCTGCCATGCCTGCTGCCCAGCCTGCTGTTCAAGTGCTTGCTGCCCAGCCTGCTGTTCTGGTGCCTGCTGCCCTGCCTGTTAAACCAGTACCCACTGCCCAGCCTGCTGTTCTGGTGCCCACTGCCGTGCCTGCTGTCCAGCCTACTATTCCAGTGTCCACTGCCCAGCCTGCTGATCCAATGCCTGATGCCCAGCTTGATAAGCCCGTTCCTGTTGCCCAGTCTGATGATCCTGTTCCTGATACCCAGCCTACTGCTCTGTACCCACTGCCCAGCCTTATGACATGGTGCCTACTGCCCAGCCTGATGACCCAGTGCCTGCTAATCTGGTGATGGATGACCCAGTGCCCACTGCCCAGCCTGATGACCCAGTGCCTGCTGCCCAGCCTGATGACCCATGCCCACTGACCTGGAGATGGATGACCCAGTGCCTGCTGCCCAGCTTGATGACCCAGTGCCTTCTGATCTGATGATGAAGGACCTGGTGCCCACTGCCCAGCCTGATGACCCAATGTCTGCTGATCTGATGACGGAGGACCTAGTGCCCACTGCCCAGCCTGATGACCCAGTGCCCGCTGCCCAGCCTGATGACCCAGTGTCCACTGCCAAGCCTGATCACCCAGTGCCTGCTGACCTGGTGATAGAAGATCTGGTGCCTGCTGCCCAGACTGATGACCCAATTCCTGCTGATCTGCTGACAGATGAACCGGTGCCCGCTGATCCAGTGCCTGATGACCCGGTGCCTGATGACCCGGTGCCCACTGATCCAGTGCCTGATGACTCAGTGCCTGATGACCCAGTGCCTGCTGATGCTGTGTCTGATGACCCCGTGCTCGCTGATCCAATGCCTGATGACCCAGTGCTCACTGACCAGCCTGATGACACAGTGCCTGCTGATCCGGTGCCTGATGACCCGGTGCCTGCTGATCCAGTGTCTGATGATATGGTGCCCACTGATTAAGTGCCTGATGACTCAGTGCCCACTGCTCCAATGCCTGATGACCCAGTGCCTACTGCCCAGCCTAATGACCCTGTGCCCACTGATCCAGTGCCTGTTGATCCAGTGCCTGATGGCCTTGTGCCCACTGATCCAGTGCCCAATGTCCTTGTGCCCACTGATCCAGTGCCTGATGAGCCGGTGCCCACTGATCCAATGCCTGATGACCCGGTGCCCGCTTATCCAGTGCCCACTGATTCAGTGCCAGCTGATCCAGTGTCTTTTACCCTGTACCCGCTGATCCAATGCCTGATGACCCGGTGCCCACTGATCCAGTGCCTGATGATCTGGTGCCTCCTGATCCAGTGTTCAGGGGGAGGAAGATAAGTAAGAAGATCTGGAGGACTTGTGTGTCTAGATGTACTCGGATAATGTCTCAAGGGGGTCTATTGTCCTTAGATCTCTTGGTCCTTGCTTGGTTCCAGACTGGGGTCACAGGGCTGGCAGGAGTCTGACGCTTAGAAGTTCCAGCGGAAGAGGTAGCATAGTCCATATCAATTTCTTGAGATATGAGCTTGAGATCCAGGAGAATTCTTTCCCCTTAGAGAAGGCATAAGTTTTGCCTTTAACGGAGAACTTTACAGCGAAAGGAAATACCCACCAATACTTTATGTCTTTTTGAGAAAGCACTGTTAGAAGTGGTTTGAGGGTTCTTCTGCACTGGATCGTCATGGGGGATAGATCTGTGAAAATTTGGATTTGATGTCCCTTGCATTGGATTTGGGATAGGGAGCGGGCTTGTTTCATAACTTCTTCCTTTACCGCGAAGAAATGAGGTTTAACAATAATGTCCCTGGGGGATCCACCCTCCTTGGGGGGCCCAGGGCTCTGTGGGTCATATCCAGCTCCAGTCGATGTTGTGGAATATTAGGGATCAGGTTTTTGATAAGTTCATGGACCACTGCGGGTATGTCAGTGACTGCTTCTGGCAAACCTCTGATCCTGAAATTGTATCTTCTTTACCTGTTCTCCAGTTCATCTATTCTGGAGAGGGCAGTATCTAACTGGTCCTGCAGAACCTGGATATGGGCCGAATTCTGGTTGGCTCTGGAGACAGTGATGTCCAGTTTATTCTCTATGGCTTCTATTCTCCCTCCCAGGCTATGGAAGTCTGCCTTGATGTCTCCCGTGATCTTAGCGGTGGTCTGAGCCAGCCCTTTATCAAGCAGGTCTGATAATTTGAAGAATAAGTCCTGGGCTTGAAAGGCAGAATCTAGGACTGGAGTATTGGGAGTGAGGGTTAGCTGAGACTGAGCTGGGGAGGGCCCTGAGGGGGAGAGATTGTAGTTACCCATGGCTTGGGCCAGCAGCGATTCTGTGGATGTTGGTGAGGAGGCCTGTAGTTGCTGAATGCCTCCCTGTGGGGTAGGGGGGAAGGGTAAAGTGGCTGGAGCCAGTACCTGGTGCGTGTTCTGAGACCCATCCATGGCCTGGGTGCATGGGGAAGCCGTGGCCGTGGCCATCTTGGTACACCCGGCCTTTACTGCCTCCGAGAAGAGCGGCCTTAAATCCCTCCTTGCCGATGAACCCTTCATCCGGTGTGGTTCCCTGGGGTCTAAGGGACTGGATGGTGCCAGATGGTGCCATCCTGGGTGCTCGTAGCAGGCTGTATGTGCACCGGGCGTCCGAGGTAGTGCGGAGCAACGGGCTCAGACATCCATCTTGGAGCGCATGCGCCCTCTTCTTTTTTTTTTTTTAGTATTAATAAATAGTGCTACATAGTACATTTGCACCTTCCTGTGCATTTCTTGCACAAAAATAAAAAGTGTGTCTACATTGCTGGTTTAAAAAAAAAAATATTCTAAATACTACATTTGCGGGCAGCGGTGCATTTCTTGCACAAAAATAAAAAGTGCATCTACATTGCTGGTTTAAAAAAAAAAGAATAATAATTTATTATTCTTTTTTATTATTATTAATAAATAGTGCTACATAGTACATTTGCATCCAGAATGAGGAGAGTGTCAAATAAGGGACGTGGTCGTGGTCGTGGTGCTGCTGGTGCTGCTGGTGTTGGTGGTGTTGGGGAAGTTCTTGTTGCAAGCAGAGGACATGGTCGATTTGTGCCAGCTACATGCACAAGTGAAACACCTTCCTCAGGTGCGAGTAGCTGACAGAACCTTCAACGTTATATGGTAGGCCCGAATGCCGTTCAATGAATGGTGAGGCCAGAACATGTACAGGCGATAGTAGATTGGGTGGCTGACAATGCCTCCAGTTTCTTCACATCGTCTCCCACCCGGTCCCTTGATGAAAGCTTAGAGTTGGTCCTGCTGCTGGTGTGAGCGGTGCATTTCTTGCACAAAAATAAAAAGTGCATCTACAATTTTCTTTTTTTTAAAAAAAAAAGAATAATAATTTATTATTCTTTTTTTTTATTATTAATAAATAGTGCTACATAGTACATTTGTGTCCAGATTGAGGAGAGCATCAAATAAGGGACGTGGTCGTGGTGTTGCTGGTGTTGGTGGTGTTTCTGAAGCTACTGTTACAAGAAAAGGACGTGGTCGATCTGTGCCAGCTACACGCACAAGTGAAACACCTTCCTCAGGTAGCCGACAGAACCTTCAACGTTATATGGTAGGCCTGAATGGCGTTCAACGAATGGTGAGGCCAGAACAAGTACAGGCGATAGTAGATTGGGTGGCTGATAATGCCTCCAGTTCCTTCACATTGTCTCCCACCCGGTTCCTTGATAAAAGCTCAGAGTTGGCACCTGAACCCCATGGCCATCTGTCTATCACGTCAGTCCCTTGTAAATCAGCCAAGCAGTCTGAGCCCCAAGTCATGCAGCAGTCTCTTCTGCTTTTTGATGACTTTGCTGGTGTGCTTTCCGTGGGCCATCCATATAACCCTTCCCCAGAAGTGGAAGATATTGAGTGCACCGATGCCCAACCACTTCTGTTTCAGGATGAGGACAATGAAACATCTCCGCAGCACGTCTCCGATGATGACGAAACACAGGTGCCAATTGCTGCGGCTTTCCACAGTGTGCAGACTGACAAGGAGGGCAGTGGTGAAGGGTGGGTGGAAGATGATGTGGCGGATGATGAGGTCCTAGACCCCACATGGCATGAAGGTCATGCGAGTGACGTGTGCAGTTTGGAGGAAGAGGTAGTGGTCGCACAGAGGCACCAGCACAGCAAAAGAGAAAGCAGGTTGCAAAAGCGGAGTGACCGTCCCCACATGGCATGAAGGTCATGCAAGTTACGTGTGCAGTTTGGAGGAAGAGGTAGTGGTCGCACAGAGGCACCAGCACAGCAAAAGAGGAAGCAGGTTGCAAAAGAGGAGCGACCGTCCCCTAGACAGTATGCCTGCTACTACCCACCGCGCCCAGGGACGTAGCATACCAAAGGCATCTCAAAGGAGTTCCCCGGCGTGGCAGTTCTTCAGACAATGTGCTGACGACAACACACGCTGTGCAATCAGAGCCTGAAGCGAGGCTTAAATGTTCTAAACCTGAGCACAACCTGCATGACCAGGCATCTACATGCAAAGCATGAGCTGCAGTGGAATAAGCACCTCAAAATCCAAGAAAGGTCTTAGGCTCCTCCTGCTTTCTCTTCTGCTGCTGCCTCGGCCTCTTCCTCCACCTCTACAGTGCCAGTGTCACCTGCCACCCAGCAAACAGATGTGACAGCAACGCCACCATGTCCGCCACTGTCCCCAAGCATTACCATATGGTCCCATGGAAGCTTACAGCTCTCCATCTCCCAAACACTTGAGAGAAAGCGGAAGTACTCTCCTACTCACCCACGATCCCTGGCCCTGAATGCCAGCATTTCAAAATTCCTGGCCTTTGAAATGCTGTCATTCAGTTTTAAAAACCTGATGACGGTGTCTGTCCCACAGTACGTGGTTCCCAGCCGCCACTACATTTCCAGGCGAGCCATCCCTTAACCGGAACAAACAAGTCGGGGACGAGATCAAGTGTGCACTGCGCAACGCTATCTGTGGTAAGGTCCACATAACCACTTATACGTGGACCAGAAACCCCATGCAGGGACGCTATATCTCGCTAAATGCACACTGGGCAAATGTAGTGGCGGGTGGGCCTGAGGCGGCTAGCCATTTGACGCATGTCCTTCCGCCACAAGGATTGCAGGGCATTTCTCTTTGCCTCCTGTTGCCTCCTCCTCCTCCTACTCCGCTTCCTCCTCCTCTACCACCTCCTCATCCGGTCAGTGTAACACCTTCACCACCAACTTCAGCACTTCCAGGGGGAAATGACAGGCTGTTTTAAAACTGATATGTTTGGGGCATAAACCCCACACTGCCCTGCAGCTGTGGATGGGCATTGAACATCAGACCAATGAGTGGTGGTTGCCACTGAGCCTCAAGGCCGGCCTTGTGGTGTGCGATAATGGGCGAAATCTTGTAGCAGCTCTAGGCCTAGCCGGCTTGATGCACATTCCTTGCCTGGCGCATGTGCTGAATTTGGTGGTTCAGAAATTTCTAAAAAAACTACCCGGATATAAGTGCGGGCCGTCTGTGCACGCTTTCATGTTCTCACCCTGCTGCTGCTCGCCTGTCTGTGCTGCAGCGGAACTTCGGCCTTCCCGCTCACCGCCTCCTATGCAATGTGCCCACAAGGTGGAACTCCAGCTTGCACATGCTGGAGAGACTGTGCGAGCAGCAGCAGGCAATAGTGGAGTTTCAGCTGCAGCACACACGGGTCAGTCGCTCTGCGGAAAAACACCACTTCACCACCAACGAGTGGGCCTCGATGCGAGACCTGTGTACCATATTGTGGTGTTTTGAGTACTCCACCAACAGGGCCAGTGCCGATGACGCTGTTCTCAGCGTTACTATCCCACTTCTATGTCTCCTTGAAAAAACACTTTGAGCGATGATGGAAGAGGATGTGGCACAGTAGGAAGAGGAGGAGGAAGAGGGGTCATTTCCATGGTTATCAGGCCAGTCATTCACAAGTGGCTCGGAGGGTGGGTTCCTGCACCAGCATAGGCCAGGTAAAAAATTTTCAAGCCAGGGCACAGTTCTGGAGGACGAGGATGCTGAGGAGGAGGAGAAGGAGGCGGAACCGTGTTCACAGCAGGGTGGCACCCAACGCAGCTCGTGGGCATCACTGGAGTGTGGCTGGGGGGCTACCCCAATTAGAAAAAAAACCAAACAAACAAAAAACTGTGTTGGCTACCTCCTCCACCACCACTTCCATCTACACCGTCACGGTCACTGCCTCCTCAACCTCTAGGCTCCTACTCTACATCCACCTCCTCCTCCAATTTTTTTTTTTTTATGTGATTTTAAGTTATTTCCCTATCCACATTTGTTTGCAGGGCACTTGTCATATTCTTACCCCCATTTTGCTTCCTTTTGCAACCAACTCTTTCCAGGACTTTTTTACAGCCATTTTTGTGCCCAAAAGTTTGGGTCACCATTGACTTCAATGGGGTTCGGGGTCAAATTTGGGTCAAGTTCAAACTTTTTCACGAAGTTCGGCCGAACCCGACGAACCCAAACATCCAGGTGTCCACTCAATTCTACTCCCCATTTTAAATCTCTTTGGTCAGATTTGATGACTATTAATCAACTTGGACAAGTCTGAGGCAATGAATGTCAGTTTGGATTAATCACTTCTGCGGAGCCTTAAAGCATGATACTCATTTTCATTGCAGTCCACATCATTGTCTTACCTATGAAATCATTTGACCCCTCACATATCTTCACTCCATATGGAAAATTATCCAACGTTGTTTGACATTTGCTGGAGGGGGTAAAGGTGTGGTCTACTACATCATTATCCTGGATTGGTAGAATTGCACTGGTCAAAATGACAATTTACCAACACTTTTATACCTATTTCCATACCAGGACAAGGACCACACACTTGGCATGTTTTAAGCTAAGATAATTGTCTTTATCTAGGGTCCAAAGGGTTGGAGCCTGGCCCGACGCTATACCTTACTAAAAACTCATGTGGTCTGGGTGTCCCCGGCTTTAGGAAGTATTACATAGTGTCCTAATTGTCTCAGCTTCATTCAGCTCACTATATTCCAGACTGGGTCTCCATGGAGGCTCAAGCTTATACCCCTCTCCCAATTGATTTATTTATGTGGGTGCCTCCAAAATATCACAAAGTGATTCTTAGCCCCATGTTATCCCACTCCCTTAACCTGTGCAATACTTCCTGTAGGAGGTGAACTTCCAATTCCCCCACACACCGGTGGCACCATTGTTTTAAAACCCAATAATTCCACCTGGCCTTCAGTACTCCCACTTCCACAGGTGAGATATATCATAAAGGACACTTTTTGGATCAGAAAGGCATACATTGTTCCTCTTATTTTGTTCAACAGCTTGAGATGCCCCCTTCAAAACACTTTTGGCCACAACAAATTTTACATTACTTACAATCCCTGTAGACACATATCTCTGATATCACATTGAGAACATTGTTTGAACATGGATGCTTTCAAAATACAGGTGAACGAGGGGGCATCTCAATGCTGTATAAGGTACTCCTTGGCACACTATCCAAATTGTCCTGGGAAATTATTTAGAAGAGGAAATAGATGAGGACTCTTGGAGGGTCTGGACCTTACCTTTCCATAAAAGCATTATGAATGTAGCCTTAGTTAAGGATGAATATAAAGTGCACTCTAGACAGCACTTAGTCCAAGAGAGATTGTCAAAAATGTACCATGGATCCTCTCCTCTATGCTTCCAGTAGTGTGGTCAGGTGGGAACAGTCCTACAATTGTGGTGGACATACCCGAAAGTTAGATCTTTCTGGGTGCAAGTTCACTTCCTGGTCTACTCCATAGCTGCCATAAATATTGTGAAGAATGCTTGGGTCACCCTTCTTAATGAGCCAGCCAATAACATCTCCTAAGCACACTAAACATTAATTTATTTCATATTGCTGGTGGCTAAGATAGCGATTCTCATGGTTTGAAAGAGCCCTGTAATCAATTTTTCTTTGTTGAAACGCAAATGCCTTGGGTTATGCTTAATGAAAAAAATGTTAGTATACTTCAAGATAAGCAATCACTGTTTTCAATGAAGTTTGGAAACCTTTGCTGTCTTACCGACTATTCTCCACCTGAATAGTGAGGGACTGGCAGCTGGGGGGATGCGGGCTCCTGGATGGGTACCCTTCTCCTACCTCCTTTCTCCACTTCCCCCTATTTTTTCCTTTACTCTCTTTTTTACCCCATATTGGCATTTTTGTACTCAGACAGTGACTTTTTTTTTATTCCAAATATTTTTTTATTGAAGTAGTACACACAGTACATATGAAGTAATAAGTAACATTGTTGGAATAACACTGTTTACCTAGTAAACATTCCATTGCTAAGGTTGTTACAATGAATAATGAAGTATACATGACACACATGATGAAGTTATTTTTTTATAAACCTTATTTTTTTTTC
>BLSH010333321.1:588856-613753 GCA_018402905.1 Glandirana rugosa | reverse complement strand
GAAAAAAATTAATCAGAAGTGATGATCACAACTCGCTTGGGCCTGACATTGCAAGCCCAGGCATGGCTTGAAAGCCCACAGGCACCGTGCCTGGGCCTGGGCCTGTAAAGTTTTTAGCAAGCCCAAGCCAGGCCCCAAGACGATAAAATAAGGTGCACAACTCTTCGACGTCCCGTCGGTTAGTTGTTCGCAAAGTGACCAAACGGGAATCTTCGGTAGTGTCGGTACGGATGATTACCGTACCGACACTAACCGGTCACGTAGTACACTGGGTCGGAGAAATATTCGACCTCAGTGTCACGACGTCAGTGTACGAGGAACCCAATCATATCCCTTTCCATCGACCCGAACGATTTTTGAAATGTCCGGGTCCGGGTCCGTGCCACGGACACCCGAAAGTTCGGTACGGACCCGAACGTTACAGTCCGGGTTCGCTCAACACTAGTAGTGAAGACTAATTAAAAAAAGAGCTCATGGTCCTAATGCTGGCATAACTTGATAGCCCTCGCAGGACATTAAGATCCTCAATGTTGATTTGAAGAGGGCATGCTTCGCCTTGCAGACACAGACATTCAAGGTAAAGTCATACAAGATCCTCCTCTCGCCATCACCATTCTCCCCATGCAAGGTGTCCCTTGCATCATGGATACCAGATATGTCCACAGTCAAATACCTACTGGGTTTGCAAGGCTGCAGCTTTGCCAGACATATTGGCTTGTCGATCATGTTTGGAAGAAGGGAGAAGGAGGTGGATGTGAGGGAGGTAACAGACCTGATAAGGATGTCAACCAGAGGGTCCATTCTGGAAGCCTCAGTTCCCCACCCACATGAGGTGGTTCCCAGCACATCAAGTCATGCTCAACCACTCCCCTTAAAGAAGTTGAAGGGCCATGGAGTTTGATTTTTCACTAGTTGAGCTCTTTGCTAAATCAGTTAAGGAGGCAATTGGATGGGAGGAGGTACACAAAATGCCTTGCAATGTCAGGAAGTACTTCCCAAACATTAGGAAGGAACCTGAATTTTTTCCCTTAATTTAGGAATTGGAAGAGAAATTGGAAGAGCTCATTCAGGAAGAATGGCAAAAGCTGGAAATATTTAGGGGGCAGTTTTGGTTTCCCCCTGCTTAAATTCTAATTCTAAATCTTGATATAAACATGTACATATATCTTGTCTATTCCAACACTGGACTATTCTGTTAGAGCTCTGGTAATATTATTGGTGAAATTGGGAATAATAATGTTTATAATATCTATAATAATAGATTCTCACAGATTCAAATCTCTTATTTATTTACAAAGGAAGCAATACCTTAACATAAAAATCTAAAAGAAGATTACAGAATAGATAGAGAAATAAAAGAACAGAGACTATATGTTATGTAAGTCCACCCTCAAAGTCCTTTATCTTGGCTGGAAAGAAAGATAAAAGAGGCAGACCATGACATACCCTGGCCTTTTATACTACACACACAAGCTACACCCACACAGACAATCTCTACTCGCCCCTTTACAGTTCCTTACCCAATGAGCTGTTTCTGTCCTCGATAACATCCAGCAGATGGCATTGTTACACTGTAGGAAAATGCCCCTGCCTGGGTCAACATTCCAGCAACTGCTAGCCCTTTGATGTTCTGGTTGGAAGCAAGGCAATTAGGCATTTTGGTCTTCACATCACCAGGAGGTCTGAGGCAATACTCTCTTATTCCCATACCCCACTGCCATGGGGTATGCATGAATTCTCTTTCAGATGAAGAATCCTGATATGCACTCTTCTGTTATACACAACCTGCTGGGTAATCCTACTCTGCTGGCATTCCAAGACACCCCATAAGTGTCCAGCTGGCTAAGGTAGAACCAGATCTCAACAGTCTAGAAATATCTGCTATTAAAAACATGCTGTGCCTTCAAACATATGCTGCTTTGTGCCTGAATGGCTCTGCACCCTGGGGAACTGATGCACTAGCTCCCTGTGTTTCAGTGTCCATGCTCCAGGGGGCTCTCTTCCCGTATCAGCTGGAACTCATTAACAGAAGTCAGCCTTAGGTCCACAACCTTTGTGGTGCGCTTCACGACCCTTGGTGCAATTCTCACTCCAGTGGTGCACACCTGTCACCTGACTGCAGGTGTCGTGACAGTGTGCCAGTGAGAGCCAGACTCCCACTTTCAGACAGCCAGGTTTTCGGCATTGGTGGAAAAATGAAAAAATTCTAATCAAATATGTAGCAGATCTGCACAAAAATGAGCTATAGTCTAAATTCTGACTTTCTAGAGAGGGAAAGGCTTCTATTCGCCTCTATTCCTGGTAAAAAAGAAAAGCAGAGATTTGCATTCAGTATTGCACTTAAAAAAGCTCAATGAAAAAAGATACATCTAGAGTCATTCAAGATGGAGAGCTTTCAGTCAATCCTTCTCCTAATAAATATAGGACATTGGATGCTCTCTGTAGATTTGTTGAACACTTATCTGCACATCCCTATTCACCCAGGTCTATCACAAATATCTCCATTTTGTGATCCACCACTAGCATTTTCAGTTTCTCAGTCTACCCTTTGGGTTATCTATCTCACACAGAACTTTCATGAAAGTGCTTCTACCAATAATAGCATTCTTGAGACAGGGGGCCTAAGAATACACCATTATTTGGATGACGTCCTTCACTTGGCCAACAGGCAGGAGACACTTGTTCAACATTGGAGGTGCATTTATGCATCCTTTTGTCTTTCAGCTGGCTAATCAATTGGAAAAAGAGCTTTCTATGCCCTACACAAAGGATGGTATTCCTGGGTGTGCTTCTGGATATTCAGGCCAACATTGTATAGCTTCCTCAAGAGAAAGTCACTCCATTAATTCAAAAAGTGAAGCTGGCCTTGGGAGCAGCCAGGGCCGTTGATAAGGCAGTACAGCCAGCCCTCTTGTACTGGGCCCAAGCCCCATCACTTAATAAGAGGGGCCGGGCACCTGCTGAGCAGGAGAACCAGCTGTACTGCCTTGTGACACCTGTGGATCCCCCTGCAGTGTTGCCAGCTTTCTCCCTCTGGCAGATCTGCAGGGGGATAGGTTCTACATACTTGCAAAGTGTCCTAATTTGGAGCAGCAGGGACAGCTGCAGAGTCTGCCTGTGCCTCTGCCAAGTCCCAAAGCCCCCTCTCGACCCAGCTGCAGTTGGCAGTGTTATCTCTTTTCAGCATGATGAAAGAGCAGGAAGCTTACTCCACCTCTTCGCTGAGTTCTGACCTCTGCTCCCCCTCCCTCCATACCATGCTCTGCATTTACTGTGAACTCCAGTGCTGGCTGCAGGGTTTGAGAGGAGCAATGCTTCTGCTGATTTCTGAAATGCCTGTTATCTGTGCACTTTGCCAAACGTTCAGGAAATGTCAAATGTGAATATGACCTAAGGGCTCTTTCACATGGGCACCTAAGCCATGGATGTACTGCTATCCCTGGCTGCCCACCCAAATCGTAATATAGTCAGGCAGGGCTGTATACATGCCATGGCTATGATGCTTTACTTCACAGATGTAGCATTTTTAATGCTGACTGCAAAGTTTGACAGACAGCACCACCTGTCAAACTCTCCAAACACTTGGCTTACAGTTGCAGTTGCAGTGTAAAATTGCCATTCAGCAATTTAAAAAAGTAAAAAAATAAAAATAAATAAACCAATAGGTGTCAGGAGGCAGCAGTAGCAAGGCTATAATCTCTTCCATGGCTGCAAAGCTTATCATTGTGACCATGTAATTTTAGCGATTTCATATTTTAAGAGGTGGCCCTGTCAGGTAGGTTGTATGGGGCCCTGTGATTTCAAACAGCAGCCCTGGGGGCAGCCAACCTTTCTGCCAGGACCTACGTGAGCATTCTGGGATCATTGACATTCACCTTTTCAATGATCTAGTGGGCTTAGTGGCACAAGCAAATAAAACATAATTCCTTCCTCAGGTAGTGGAATGGAGTTTCCATGCATCAACTGATACTCATTTCCAGGGTAGTGACAATTTTTTTGGTGGTGGACTTGCACACAGAATTTGAAGAGGTATTACACGATTGTGCCATCACATTCGGAGGTGATCAGTTCAGGTGCCAGTCTGGAGGGCTGGGAAGCCAATTACCAAGACCAAGCAACACAAGCTCGGTAGCCATTTGATGCCAAAGGGATAGTGTAGAATGTTTTGGAGCTCAGGGCAGCCTTCAAAGCCTTGTTGCCATTTGCTATTCTCCTGAAGAAGAAAAGTGTTCTCTTGTGGATGGACAACAGAGTCACCATGGCATTCATACCAGCTGACTGGAGGAAAGCCAATGTGGTACCAATATATAAAAAAGGACCAAGATATATCCCTGGGAATTACAGACCAGTTAGCTTAACATCAATAACATGCAAGCTCTTGGAGGGAATAATAAGGGATTATATACATGATTATTGTAATGAGAATGGTATCATTAGCGGTAATCAACATGGGTTCATGAAGAATCGCTCTTGCCAAACCAATCTATTAACCTTCTATGAGGAGGTGAGCTGCCACCTAGATAAAGGAAGGCCTGTGGACGTGGTGTACCTGGATTTTGCGAAGGCGTTTGATACAGTTCCCCATAAATGTTTACTGTACAAACTAAGGTCCCTCAACATGGATCAAAGGGTGAGTACCTGGATTGAAAACTGGCTGCAGGTGAGAGTCCAGAGGGTGGTGATAAACGGGGAATACTCAGAATGGTCTGGTGTAGAAAGTGGGGTTCCCCAAGGTTCTGTCCTGGGACCAATCCTTTTCAATTTATTCATAAATGATTTGGAGGACGGGGTGAAGAGCTCAATCTCAATATTTGCGGATGATACCAAGATAAGCAGGGCAATAAACTCTCCACAGGATGTGGAAACTTTGCAAGAAGATTTGAACAAATTATTGGGGTGGGCAGGCAAATGGCACATGAGTTTTAACGTAGAAAAATGTAAGATAATGCATTTGGGTACCAAGAACCTGAACGCTAACTACTCACTAGGGGGGGAGCCCCTGGGGGAAACTAGGATGGAAAAAGACCTAGGGGTCCTGGTGGAGAATAGGCTCAGCAGTGGCATGCAATGCCAAGCTGCTGCAAGCAAAGCTAACAAAGTGTTGGCATGCATAAAGAAAGGGATAAACTTCAGGGATAAATCAATAATTCTCCCATTATACAAGTCTCTGGTGAGGCCACACCTGGAGTTTTGGGCGCCGGTCCTCAGGAAGGATGTCCAGGTATTGGAAAGGGTTCAGAGAAGAGCCACAAAGCTAATTAAGGGATTGGAAGACCTTAGTTATGGGGAAAGATTACAAGCACTGAACTTATTCTCTCTGGAGAAGAGACGCTTGAGAGGGGATATGATTTTAATGTACAAATATTGTACTGGTGACTCCGCTATAAGGACAAAACTATTCAGTGCAAGGGAGTACACAAAGACACGCGGCCATTCACTAAGAATAGAGGAAAGGCGGTTTAACCTTAAAATGCGTAGAGGTTTCTTTACGGTAAGAGCAGTGAGAATGTGGAATTCTCTTCCACAAGCAGTGGTCTCTGCCAGTAGTGTAGATACATTCAAAAAACTACTAGATGCACACCTAAGGGACCAAAGCATTGAGGGATATACAATGTAATACTGACATGAAAGCACACACATGGGTTGAACTTGATGGACTTGAGTCTTTTTTCAACCTCGCTAACTATGTAACTATGTAACACGGAGCGATCAAAAAAATTTATATGCTGTTAATGGAGGTTCACCCAATACTCGACCTCAAGTGGTCCCCGATGTCAGCAGTCTTTATGCTACTAAACCAAAAGTGTGGCATTCCCCAAACAGACATTTCAACTACTCCTCTGAATGCAAAATGTCACAAATTTCTGGCAAGTGGAGGGAGTGGACTGTCATAATCACCACTGGACTTTCCACTTGGGATAGACCTTTATTCCAACTCCACTAATTGTCAGGTAGGTTTCTGGCCAGGCTCACTATCCCTTTAGTGGCAGTGATAGCGATCATTCCGTTCTTGGTTTTCTAGCTCAGTGTGGAACCCGTGTTGGTACTCCCAATGATTCTATTCCAGTGCCAGTTCCTACACCCAGGTCCCGAAATGGCTTGGAAGTTGAAAGTTGTTCTGAGGAGGTAGTGGCCATGCTTCTTCAAGCCAGAAAAATGTCTACTAAAACCAAAACAGAGTTTGTAAAAGTTTGTAGAGCTCGCAGAACAGAAATCTTGGAATTCATTTTCTCCGGAACCAGCTCAGAACCTTCAATTCCTGCAGTTTTGCCTTGATAAAGGTCTGAGCTCTAGTACACTAAAAGTGCACATATCAGCTCTGTCCGCCATGACAGGGATTAAATGGGCTTTTAATCCACTAGTAGAGTTGAGCGAACTTCTGGAAGTTCAGGTTCTGCTGGTTCGGCCGAACTTTGGGCCAAAATCTGGGTTCGGGTCCGGACAGAACTCGAACTTTGACCCGGACCCCATTGAAATCAATGGGGACCTGAACTTTTAGGCACAAAAATGGCTGTAAGAAAGTCCAGGAAAGTCCTAGAGGTCTGCAAAAAGAAGGAAAATGGGGGTAAGGGTCAGACAAGTGCCCTACAAAGGAATGGGGATAGGGAAATAACCTTAAATAATTAAAAAAAAAAAATAACATAAAAAAATAAAAAATGGAGGTGGATGTGGACTATCTTAAAACTGTGTGATCTGGCTTCTCCCCGCTAATTGATAGTTTTCACACACAGTTAGAAGATAATTGTAGAACAGTGATATCATATCACTGTTCTACAATTATCTTCTAACTGTGTGTGAAAACTATCAATTAGCGGTGAGAAGCCAGATAACTGTTCTAAGAACAGTGATATGAGATATCACTGTTCTTAGAACAGTGATCTGGCTTCTCCACCACTAATTGATAGTTTTTACACACAGTTTGCAGATGTTCTAAGGACAGGGATATGGCTTCTCCTGGCTAATGTATACTTTTCTCACACAGTTTTAAGATGATTGTAGAATGTACAATCATCTTAAAACTGTGTGATAAAAGTATAAATTAGCTGGGAGAAGCCATATCACTGTTCTTAGAACAGTGATATGGCTTCTCCCCGCTAATTTATACTTTAACTAACACAGTTTTAAGATAGTCCACATCCACCTCCATTTTTGATTTTTTTATGGGTTTTTTTTTAATTATTTAAAGTTATTTCCCTATCCCAATTTCTTTGTAGGGCACTTGTCCGACCCTAACCCCCATTGTCCTTCCTTTTGCAGACCTCTAGGACTTTCCAGGACTTTTTTTACAGCACTTTTCAGAACTTTTAGTAAAATTACCAGAACCCCGGACCCGAAACCAGACTTTTTTTGAAAAGTCCGGGTTCGGGTCCGGGTCCCGTACACCCAAAAGTTTGGTACGGACCCGGACTTTACAGTTCGGGTTCGCTCAACACTATCCACTAGTCATCCAGTTTGTCAAAGCATGTCTAAAGCTCAGGCCTTCTAGAAAACCAATTGTTCTCAAGTGGGCTCTGTCAAAGCCTCTATTTCCCCCATCTGAGACAGTTTCTCTGGGGGACTTAACCTTAAAAGTTTTGTTCCTGATTGATATAACTTTTGCGAAGAGTGTGTCCGAAATACAAGCTCTCATCTTTAAGAAGCCTCGTCTTGTTCCCAGACAGAATAATTCTGAGACCTTCAGAGCACTTCACCCTGAAAATTGCTACATCCTTCCACTTCAATCAGGATATCATACTACTATCCTTCCTTAGTGAACCTCAAGGCTTTAGAAAAGGCCAGGTGACTTCAGCAGTGCCATAGCATCTTGGGCATCTAAAGGCTATCAAGAGAGCATATTCCCTACAAGAACTTGCCATACAAGAGGGCTTAAAGAAGCATTCTATGAGGGCAATAGCAACTTCCTGGGCAGCATACTGTCGGATATCCCCAGAGATGATTTGTAAGATGGCAACATGATCCTCTTTAAACACATTCATGCATTATAAAATTGATCCAGCCCAGCTGACAATGGTGGAAATTGGCAGATCGGTTATGAGGGAGTTATTTCCCCATGTATGCTCCCATGATGCACCAGGAAAATGTAAAATTGCATACTCACCTTTCCACGGTTTCCCTTTCATGGTGACATTTACATTCCTCTCAAATTTATAGCTAGCAGGTCCTACCAGGTTAGGGGGTGGAGCCACAACCCAGTGTATGATGCCATGAAGAAACAGGAAAAGAAAATTACAGAAATATGAGTATACAATTTTACATTTTCTGTCCTGGCACAAAATATATCTTAAAACAGAACTGCCTCAAGGTTCTGAAAATTACAAACATACCACAAAGCAGGACAAGACATTAAAATATAGATATATTAACTGAGTTTAGAATTCAATCTAGATGATAAAAGCATTGCACTGCTTCTGCTTGAGAAAGTCACATTTAACGGTAATGAATTGCACAATGACCAAAGGTTCATTGTAGCCACTGGCTGTTTTTACTCTCTCCTTCCTTTTTCTAATATTACCTAGAAAGACAAAGAACCTAGGAAGACAGCCTAGGAAAGCCTCCAGAAAAAGTAAGAAGGACACTATAAGGAGCCATTATAAGGAGCCATCCACAGAATATTTTCTTGACCAGTTTTTGCCATCTTTGTTGGTAAGGAATGGTATTTTTAAGTTTGACAATTGTCATTTTTGTTGATTATCTAGTAGGGTTCTTGCTTTGTTGCCTTGGAATAAGAGTACATTCAAAGCCTTGGTTGCATAAACATGGCTATTCAAGCCTTATATACAATTCTAGTGCCAAAGTCCTTTGCAAATAACCAACAGTACTCACCAAGGATGTCCCTCACCCCCTCTTATATTTTCCTCATTATGGAACCCCTGGCTCAATTCATTCATTCTGATCCTTGAATGTCAGGAGTCACAGTTGGGAACACGAAATTGGCCTTTACTTCCCTTAACTAGCCTAATGCATTTTCTGACCCACCCTAGAAGACATTTTAGTTTTCCTTTACAAAATGAATTACTCCAAATCCCGCACGATTGTCATCTGCTTAGATGTCACCACTAAGCCACAAATTTCTCATGCAACACCTTTCTCATGGGCACTGACTTCCTCTCTAACATATTTAGAAATACAGCTGATGTCACTTAGTAACATCTTACTGCATCATAATTGCAATATCTTAGTTATGAAACTCAAAACAATATGTGGGATCCTCCAATCCACCAAAGCTTTGAGAATGCTTCATCTTCCTATTTTACCAATATATCTTTGAAATTCAAATAATCATCAAAGTGGCTGTTAAGCCAATGCTCCCATCCCCTCTTTATTACAACAAAAAGTTCTCCTGTGTCTGTGTTACAACATAGATATACTTATCTGTATATATAACACAGCTTCTTCCAACAATCAGCTGTCATTTTTCTCTTCTCCTCTGCTCAGCCAAGAGTTGCTGAGGGGGACTGAGCACTTCTGCTGTCATCAGCTGGAAAGGAGAGAGAGCCCTGTGTAAGAAGCCGGTGTGTTATCGATACAGATACGCATATTTATGATATAACACATACACAGGGAAACTTTTTGTTCTAATACAGAGGAGATGGGAGCTTTTAAAGTTGATTATGAGAGCATAGCAGAGATGAGAGAGACTATGCTTTAACAGAAAGAGGAAGGGGCAGGAGAGGGGAGCTGAAGACAGGCACATGACGAACTTGACCCCGGACCCCGAACCCCATTGAAGTCAATGGGGACCCGAACTTTTCGGCACAAAAATGGCTGTAAAAAAGTCCTGGAAAGGGCTAGAGGGCTGCAAAAGGAAGGAAAATGGGAGATGTTGTTAGATATGCAATCTGTCCCTCAAAGCAGTAGTAATCTCTACCTAGTCCAGTATCAGATTGTTCTGTAATCAGATCATTCTGTTATGCAGGATGAGAGATCGTTCTGTAATCAGATCATTCTGTAATGCAGGATGAGATGTTATTAGATTTGCAATCTGTCCCTCAAAGCAGTAGTAGTAATCTCTACCTAGTTATTAGATCTCCAATCTGTCCCTCACAGCAGTAGTAGTAATCTTTACCTAGTTATTAGATCTGCAATCTGTCCCTCACAGTAGTAGTAGTAATCTCTACCTAGTTATTAGATTTGCAATCTGTCCCTCACAATCTGTCCCTCACAGTGCCGGCAGCATCCTCTCCCTACACTAACCTGAGAGCATGTGACATGCAGCACTGTGACTCCAGCTTCATATAGAGGCTGGGTCACATGATGCACTGGCCAATCACAGCCATGCCATTAGTAGGCATAGCTGTGATGGCTTCTAGGGAAAACCAGTGAAACGCTTGTTGATTGGCTGGCCTGCAGCTATTCAACATGCCTGATAAAATACCAGAACCCGAACCCGGACTATTTCTCAAATGTTCGGGTTAGGGTTCGGGATACGGACACCCGAAAGTTTGGTACGGACCCGAACTTTACAGTTCGGGTTCGCTCAACTCTAATGACAACGCTCCAATCTGGAACTTCATAAAACTCAAACAAATGTCAAATGTATGTCAAAAAACAAAAAAGCAAAATTCCAAGCTCACTTGCCAGCCTGCAACAAACTGAATTGTCCTGTCTAACAGTTCACATTAAAACCAGGGGTTTAGTGTGCACACATTTGCAAATATATGTGTAAGCTGCAGGGCCACATCACGCACCCTAGTGTACTGCAGTTCTAAATCTATACATTTTGAAAGTCTCCAAAGTTGGAGCACATATATAATAGTAGACAGATTCAGGGCAGGTATGCCTGGAGGGAGCCCACCCCTTTCTTAAGGCACAGGGGCAAAGGGGGCTCTGGCACCAATTAACCAACAGTACAAACAAGACTCTTTGTTTCCTAAAACTCTTTGACAGCTTCTATGGATCATAGCAACTGAATCTCAGCCTACAATGACTTATTGCAAAATCCAAAGGCATAACTAGAACCTTCAGATCCCCAGTCGAAGAAACTTTCAGAATGCCAGGGTCCGGTTGCAAGTGTGACCTTTGCGACCCTGGTAGTTCCGCCACTACTTTCAGTAGTTTTTTTTTAATTTTTGTTATTTTATTTTTTATTATTTTTTTACCATTTTTTACTTTATTTATATTTTTTCCATTTATTTTTAGCATTTTTTTTTACATTTTAAAATGTTGTTTCACCTTTGAGATAGAGAAAGGAGAGTAAGGACACAAGCATCAATCTCCTTCTCTGCAGCCTCAGCAGCACAAAATGAATGGACAAAAATAGCTCTGTACACAGCTTCACATTCACTCAAAAACTGAATTATAATAAACATAGTTTACTAAGCTTCAGTTATGAATGGACAGAGTCAGTGATCTGTACTGATAACTGACTTTGTCCATTCAGAAAAGGAACAGGCTGGTAAATGACATATTTATCAGCCCCTTCCCTGTTCCTGAAACCTGGATAGTAAGAGCGGGGGGGGGGGTAGTATATAAAGCAGTGGTTCTCAACTCCTGTCCTTGGGACCCACCAACAGCCCAGATTTTGAGTATTACCTTGGGGAGATTCAGACTAGAACACTGCAATCACTGAGCAGCAAATTATATCACCTGTGATGCATTTCAGTTATCCTGCAAACCTGGCCTGCTAGTGGGTCCTGAGGACCAGAGTTGAGAACCACTGATATAAAGGAACCCATCCCCTCCATTTTCATCCTGCAGCCGCTGAATGCCTGCAGGAACAAGAGGAGGAGAAGCATTAAGGGTCAGTGATTAGAACATTGACTGGTAACAGTATGTAAAAAAATAAAAACTTTTTTTATTAACTATTTTTTTTTACTTGTATACATACTGTGACCAAACCAAAGCAGTACAGTGTCACCATAGTGATACTGTGCTGCTCTATGGAGGTGATCAAGATTTTATTTATTTATTTTTTCACTATAATTGCTTATTGCAGTGATGATCTAATCACTCTTATAAACAATCACTTTTATGAATGGCATATCCATTCATGTGCCATTGTGTACTATGTGATAGCGGTGATTGAAGGCAGCTATCACACGGTACAGGCCTGCTGTCATTGGCCCCTGTATCATGTAATCACTGTGACCAAAATGTATTTTGCTACATTTATTTGGTAAAAATAATCCAAATCAGTGTACAATGTTTAGTCTGTGTGAAAAAAAAGGGGGGGGGGTTAAATTTGTGACTTTGTATGAAGTGCAACACCAGAATGAGCTGAATCACTTAATACATATAGACATATTTATTGTTATAAATGGGCATATAATAAAACATCATCATTTTCTGTAATAAATAATACAGTGCATACACCAATATTCATATATGATACATAGTGTATAAAAATTGTATATAGAACCCCGATCTTCATCTAAATATGTTATATAATAATAGTAATAGTAGAAAGTTGATTCATCATTCATAAAAAACATTTTTTAAAATCCCATAATGAACACATGATTACTGTGACATGGCATCAATAAAAAAGCTCTACGAGTTTTGTGGAGAGAAGTTCCACTCATCAGGAGCAGATGCGAAACCAATGTGTCTGTAATAGAAATATATAAATGACAAGATGGTATATGGATAACATACCAGGAAAGAGGGGGAATAACAAAAATAGTCCCAACACTGTTACCTATAGATAAATTAGAGGTCACAACATATGATATGTAGGTGGCTGGAGGAGCTAAGGGAACAACATCCCCAGGAGCTGAGGTGAGGCAACTGCAGCAAAACGGCAGAAACCAACATCAGTGAGTAGACATGTAAGTGGGATCTGTCCCCAATCAATAGTCGTGATGATAATTAATGCTGGGTAGGTGCCCAAAGGGGCTACTGTAAAGAAATTATATACATAGTGTATTAATAACATGAGTACACAGCTGATAATTGGGGGACAGAACCGAAACCCAAAAGGAAGAATCCCAATAACCTGAGGACCCAAGTGTGGGGTAGAGAAAAAGTGGTGTCTCACCAAAGGAATATATGATCCCAGCAGGAAACCATTGTGTGATGGCAACATACCCACCATAGGAAATGAAGAGTGTGGTCCAGATTTGTGCATAATGTAGCCAAAGTGCAGAGAGCACCCTAAAGTGTGTGCTTGAAAAGATGTGGTATAGATACCCTTCATCCCGCCCCAGGAACCCACCAACCCAACGCTGCATGCTGATGGGAGGGCACCGCCAATGTCCAAGCAGCCATGGACGCTCAGCACTGTGCGCCCAATGCCTCCCTCATGGTGCACACAGATGGAAAATAAACAAACGCGTTGGCCTGCGGCGTCAGATATGACATCACAGGTACGGTGTGTGGGCGTAGCGTTGACACACATTGGGCATCCGCCTGTCCCTCCACGTCTATGGGAGAGAAGGGGAGGGTCCCAGTGCACATTGCAGCTCCCGGGGACAATGAGAACCAAAGCCACTCCCAGCATAAACCTCCATCAGAGTAGACTGTTCCCTGAGTATTAAGTTTACAAAGTGATTGGCAGATGTGGTCACAGACTAAACCAGTAACAATGTACTATAGTATACAGAGGTGTGCACTTCCATCCCTAATGCATACATTGAAAAAGAGAAAGTTTATGGAGTGGGACTTTATATGAGACAACGACCAAAAAGGTGCATATGTCTCCATCTCTAATAACTATGAGGAAAAATGGAGGTGGGGGGGATTTAAATTTGGGACATTGTATGAAGTGCAGCACCAGAATGAGCAGAATAACTTAATATATATAGATATATTTATTGTTAAAAATGGGCATATAAAAAAACGCCATCATTTTCTGTAATAAATAATACAGTACATACACAAATATTCACAAATAATACATATTGTATAAAAATTGTATATAGAACCCTGATCTTCATATATATATGGTATATCATAAGAGTAATAGTAGAAAGTTGATTCATCATTCATAAAAAAAGTCTGTGTGAAAGTTATAGAGTCTACAAACTATGGTACATACAGTATACACTCTATTATCAAAAGTATTAGGACCCCTGCCTTTACACGCACATGAACTTTAATGGCATCCCAGTCTTAGTCTGTAGGGTTCAACATTAAGTTGCCCCACCGTTTGCAGGTTCAACTCTTCTGGGAAGGCTGTCCACAAGGTTTAGGAATGTGTCTATGGGAATGTTTGACCACTCTTCCAGAAGCACATTTGTGAGGCCAGGCAATGATCAAATCATTTAATGGAGGGGGGTTATGGCGTTGGGTTGTTTTTCAGGGGTTGGGCTTGGCCCCTTAGTTTCAGTGGAGGGAACTCTTAAGGTGTCAGCATACCAAGACATTTTGGACAATTTCATGCTCCCAAATTTGTGGGAACATTTTTGGGATTGCCCCTTCATGTTCCAACATGACGGCGCACCAGGATACAAAGCAAGGTCCATAAAGACATTGATAAGCGAGTTTGGGGTGGAGGAGCTTGACTGACCTGCACAGAGTCTTGACCTCAACCCAAGAGAACACCTATTAGAGTGAATTAGAGTGGAGATTGTGAGCCAGGCATTCTTGTCCACATCAGTGCCTGACCTCACAAATGTGCTTCTGGAAGAATGGTCAAACATTCCCACTCCTAAACCTTGTGGACAGCCTTCGCAGAAGCAAATTATAACCACAACACAGATCCAAAATTGTCTGCCAACATCCCTGGTGAAATGTTTAGTTAAGTACTCCCCCAATACAATAGTGGGACTTTTAAGGCAGTTTGTATAAGACAATGGTTTTATATAAAAGATAAAAGTTTTATTATACAAAGTATGAAAAGCGTATGACCATACATGATGCATACACAGTCAATAAAATCAAAGTACATTTGTGCAGTACAATCATATGAATATTATAACCGGAGCTTGACAAATGATCCTTCTCGGTTGTGTACCCATACCCTACATGTTGCAGGAGCAGTTTCCCTTCTTCAGGGGTAGTGTTGTACATCCAAAGGGAATGAAAATATTCAAGATTTTAAAAGGAGAGCGTTGCAGGTTAGCACACAAAAGTGGGTCATTGACAGTAGGAAAAATAAAACAGATCAAAATGCATCTTACCCAGCACTGCGAAATATGCACATATACTGTAGGCCACCAGGTGTAGGGGGAAGGGGAAGGGGGGCGAGGGAAAACACGGGAGAGGGTGGAGGAAAGGGTCCAGGTGCAGAGCTCCCCGAAAGGTCACCCCCTTCAGGAGCTGACCAACAGTGTCATCCCCGCTGAGGAAGGAGAGCAAGGGATGGTTCCCCAAAGGAAGGAAGTCCACTGGTCCACTGCAAGCACCCCCCCAGGTCAAATTAGGGTGGGCCTGCCACCACACGTTCAGAGAGGATCTCCAAAAGTGAGGGTCCAATATAATGTCTAAAACAAAAACAAATATGGGCATTAATTAAAACAATGATAATGAACTGCAATCATATAAACAAATATTAAATAATTGAGAGTACCATAATAGGTAAACAAAAAGTGAATACACAAAATCCAACAGAGGGATTATAATAGGTGTATTGTAGGAAGGAGCTGCCGCAGCTTAGCAGTGAGGCCACCGAGTGCCGGACTGGAAGGCAAAAGCGGAGCTTCAAAAAGAATACCCAAAGAAAAAAACAAAAAATCAAGTGGGTCAATGGGGTATATGTTACCTTGGATAGACATATTAAGTACCGGGATCCTTGTTTTGGAAGGAGGATGGCAATTGCGAGTGGTCTCCGCAGCTGAGGGCTTTTAAAGGAGAAATAACGCATGCACAACTTGGCGCACTGTAATGATATGGTGACGTCCCCACCGTTAGCCGATAAGACCACATATGCGCGGTCACGGCTCGCGTGTCAGGAGCAACCGCGTCATATAGCAGGGCGTGTCGGCAGGCATCAAACACCTGCACGTCCATAGAGATTGTGACGCCCCCTCAGCAATGGAGAAAAAAAACAAAACAAACAAACACACAAGGCCACAGGACAAATATATGGATGCGGAAATGACACCGCACCCAGTGGTCATAGCCTACCTGCCCTCAACTTAGGCAAGCAGACAAGCATCAGCGCAGAATAGGGAAGACATGGGTTGGACCAGGCAGCGGCCCAGAAATGGGTCCCCAGAGAACCCCCTGTATGGCACCTCCCAATGACAATGCATGTGAGGGTGTGTGCAGGGGGACCCCACCGATGCTACACAGGCCCGGAGCATCCCAGGGGGGGCAGGATAAGGGGGAAAGACAAGTATGTCAATCTCCAGCATACCCGCCCCTCCCAGAAGGAAACTCTAGGGACCCATACCTCAGACCCCCCACCACGGGGCGACGGGCCTGGGTGCACCAGGAAGAGGGCATCCCAGGCAAAACTGGGCACATAGGAGGACCCCGCGTCCCCCTCCTCTCCCACAACAGAGGGATAGGATGAGAAGAGGAAAGGAAGGGATAGGGAGGGAGGGAGGACTCAGTACAGTACCAATAACAGCAGCGCTGGGCATTACATACATGCATGTGCACCACATTTGTATTGTTCAAGCCTCTAACATAAGAGAAAGAACTTTGGAAATCACAGCAACATTTGGGAGATTTATTGATCTCCTGAATCGTTTTGCCAATATAGAACCCTCCACATTGGCAAGTGAGTAAATACGCTACATATGATGTTCTACAATTGTAGAATTGAAGTGGAAGGTATGTGTGGTTTTAGTGTAGGGTCCAAGGTGAGCAAATGGCAATGTTTTTGAATAATTCTTTGAACGATCTTATGTTGTTTTTTTGAATTTGGTGATAATTCATGTAACCTATGAATGATCAGTCTCCCTCTTCCCACTAGCAAACAGTAGATGCTCACGAGGTTGGCTATTGGCTCATAGCCAAATGATCAGATCTATTCCTTTTACTCAATATTAGCAATTGAAGCAAAATTGTTCCAATCATGAAAATTATCTTTCAGAGGCAGCCAAACTTAGAGATAGACTCCTCCAAAGATGTTACTCCCTGACCGGCCTGAAAAAGGCCTTCAATAGAGCCAATAGCCAACCTGGTGAGCATCTACTGTTTGCTAGTGGGAGGAGGAAGACTGATCAATCACAGGTTACACGCATTATCACCAAATTCAATAAACAACATAAGATCATTCAAAGGATTATTCAAAAATATTGCCATTTGCTCACCTCGGACCCTACACTAAAAGTACACATACCTCACACTCCGGGTATTACCTACCGCCGGGCCAAATCACTAAAAGACCAATAGGTCAAAAGTGAATTTGTTGGCACATTTCGAGGACACCCACGCAAGAGTAAGGGCACCTTCATATGTGGGGGATGTCCCTGTTGTCATTATATAAATACCAAGGAAAACATAGTACTACCCAACGGATGCCCCTACAAACCTCAGCACTTTGCCAATTGTAGAACATCATATGTAGAGTATTTACTCACTTGCCAATGTGGAGGGTTCTATATTGGCAAAACGATTCAGGAGTTTTCCAAATGGGCCTCTAGACATATCACTAATATGAAGACGGCTAACCCGGAGGCACTACTGGGATGCCATGTCCAGCGATGCCACCATAGCCGCTTTCCAAGGATTTTGTTTCTAATCCTTGATCGTATACATCTAAATACCAGGGGCGGAGACTGGGACAAGGTCCTGCTGCAGCACGAATCGCATTGGATAGTGGACCTTGGGGCCAGCTCCCCCCTGGTTTAAATGAACATTTAAGCTACAGACCATTTCTAGAAGGCTTTGTTTCTGGGCGGTGGGATAGTGACAATCAATAATATGTATGTGTTCCACGCAGACGGAAAACCAAAATTACTCTTAGAGCTGCAGCCCCCACCGTAACTTCACCTAGGTGTAGTTAAAAAATGGTTAATTTTGTGGTGGATGTGGCGCTGCCCTATTTTATACATCGGTGTCTCTCCTTAAATAATGACACATATATAAAATGAATGATAATAAAAAATACAAAATCAGTGCATAACTGTAAAGTGCTAGAGTGTCTCAAATGAGAGCCACAACCTATACTGGTAGTTAATAGGTGTGAAAATATGTGTAAATGTATCAACTCAAAACATTTTCTATATAATGATGGTATGTAAACAAGTACCTCTGATCCGCCTTAATACAATGACCATGCAGAGTGCCAGAGTTATATGCATAGATACATAAATGAATATTTCTATATTTTATAAACCACCAATGTGAACCATGCTCAATAGTCCTTTAAAAACTGTGAAAAACAGCAAATCTCTTGAATAATGGTGTGTAGGTGATTATTCCACTTCAATCTTGTGCCAGGTTAGTCCACTCCCTGCTTCCCAGTGCTTAGAAAACTCACCAGACGACAATCCCCACCAGGGGGTGCTAGCATCAGATGTTCCTATGTAAACCTCGTCATCCAGGCTTCCCTCATAATCTCGTACATGAAAAAGAGAGTAACCGCTTCCTTGTGTAATATATTAAAACTTTTTAAAGAGGATATACCACACCAATTTCACAGAGCAGCACCACATCCACCACAAAAGTGACAATCAATAAACCTCCCAAATGTTGCTGCGATTTTCAAAGTTGTTGCTCTTATGTTAGAGGCTTGAACAATACAAATGTGGTGCACATGCATGTATGTAACACCCAGCACTGCTGTTATTGGTACTGTACTGAGTCCTCCCTCCCTCCCTCCCTATCTCTTCCTTTCCTCTTATCATCTCCCGTGTTTTCCCTTGCCCCCCCTCCCCCTTCCCCCTACACCTGGTGGTCTACAGTATATGTGCATATTTTTCAGTGCTGGGTAAGATGCTTTTTGGTCTGTTTTATTTTTCCTACTGTCAATGATCCACTTTGTGTGTTAACCTGCAGCGCTCTCCTTTTAGAATCTTAACTATTTTAATTCCCTTTGGATGTACACTACCCCCGAAGAAGGGAAACTGCTCCTGAAACATGTAGGGTATGGGTACACATCCGAGAAGGATCATTTGTCAAGCTCTGTTTATAATATTCATATGATTGTACTGCACGAATGTACTTTGATTTTTATTGACTATGTATGTACCATATATGGTCATACGCTTTTTATACTTTGTATAATAAAACTTTGAACTTTTTTATAAAACCATTGTCTTATACAAACTGCCTTAAAAGTCCCACTATTGTACTGAGAAAGCCTTCGCCGAAGAGCTGAAGTTGTTAAGCCCTGTACACACGATGCAAATTTCAGACGGGAATTTTCGTTCGATGGCCATCGTCCGAAATTCTTACCGTTAGTATGCTCCTTTCAACAGCAGATTTTGATTTTTCGTAAGACAAAAGCTGGATGGGCAGGCTATAATTTTTTTTTTCGTACGACAATGCAACATGACCGATACTACGCATGCTCAGAAATGAAAAAAAGATGCAAAAATATTCAAAACATTAAGCCACTTCTGACGTGAGTTCGGTCGTACCAAAATTTTTGTATTGTTAGTACACTCTTGACCTTCGACATGAGACAAGCATCCAACAAAAAAATGAATGTTCTGTCGTCCGAAAATCGGATCATGTGTACAAGGCTTTACAGCTGCAAAGGGTGTGGCTGCACTACTGCTGCTCTCCTGAGCTCCAGTGAGGCCTACTGATCCAAGGAGCTTGATTACTACCTATACCCAGAGTGGATGCAGGAGCCTGAGGAGGACCCAGGGGAGGATCCCCTGGATGGCCAGAGTACCTCCTATACCAGTGTTTGAGGACCTGGGAAATGGCCCAGCTAAAGGTGAAAGCCTGGCAACCTACAGAAAGAAGGTTTGTGCGAGGATTGCGAGAGTCACCAAGGGGGAAGAAGTACTGGCGAAGTTAAAGTGGTAGTAAACCCTCCTATCATTTTCAGCCAAGGAAGCTGCCATCTTGGCCTCAGTTTAATCTACAACTGCCTTGATGCTGCACATGTGATCAGCTATCACACCAGCTATTGGATGGTTTGACAGCTTGGTTTAGAGCACAACCAATGGGAGTGTTACATTCCGGCACGTGAACTGTTTTTTAAACTGTTAAATGGTTGGGTTTACTACCGCTTTAAAGTTTTACTTCAAGCGTAAAAAAATTGCAAGTGACCGGCTTCACAGTTACAAGAGAAGACAGATGCGACCTGAGTTAATGGCTTTGGAGGCAAAAGTGGAAAAGCAGAGTTTGCTGGTGGCCGCATTGAAAAAAACCAGCAAAGCTTTCAAGGAAAAGTATGGCAACTATGATCGCTTCCGTGCAATGTGCAGAGGAGCCATAGAGGCCAGTGGAGTGCAGGCATTACCAGAGTGCAAGAAGCCAAGGTCAGTGCAATGCATAAAACATTTCTATGGGCTTGGATTGTGTTTCTGACTAGCACGTTGGAAAATCTTTGCATCCCATGCCAAGTATCGGTATGCCTGCACAAAGTTGAGGAAGCTCTGGCAGACAGGCTGCGGGTGATCAGCAGTCAGATGTTTTATTTCAAAGATTTTATTAAATGTTTCAGAAAACATACAGAAGATTTCAAACTGCATAGTATAACATGAACAAAAAAAATCACTCTGATAACAATTTGTTTCATCATGAGTTCTTCTAGACTCTTGGACTCTCAAAAACTCAACCATTAGCTATTTAAACAAGAGAGATATCCCTAGGAGAGGTCAAGAAGTGAGACCACCTTTTTGTCTTTGATTAAGCACCAGGAACAACAACGGTACCGGGGTCAATAGCAGGCGTCCTTACACCCGGAGGGGTGGCAATCTTTAAACAAAAAACACAGAATTCCAAGCTCAACTTACCGACCAGTCTGCCACCAAACAAATACACCTGTCTAACAGTAGCGTTTAAAAGGCAGGGGATTGGTTACACACATTTGCAAGTGCATGCATAAGCTGCAGGCCTCGTCAAGGCTCCCTGTATACTGCAGTCCTAACTCTATATATGAGAGGCTTCACAATGGAAGCACATGCAATAGCATGCAATTGCTGTCGTGGCCAGTTATAGGTGGTGGACAGTGACCTTTGTTTTGGGGTGGCAATCTTTGGCATCACCGCAGGACCAGGTCCAACACCGATACCGGAGATACTACTAGGCCTTTTACCCCTGCAGGGGTGACACTCTTTGGTAAGGAGGGGACCTTGAGGGGAGCACGAGTGATGCACACCAGGAACATGTTAGGACTGTAAAGGAATATTCCCAGGCACTGAGCACTTTGGGGGAAACAATCACAGTCATGAAATGAACCAACTATTTATGAACTTAATAACATCTATGAATTTTGTCCTGTCTTATTGGTCAATTACATATTAATCCACCCAATTTAGGGGTGGTTAGTGTGCACAGACTGTTTGACTCTTTTAATCCATTTTTGCTTCAATCAATTGTTATAATCAAAATCTGGGTGTTTCTAATATATATATTATTAATTCTTAAGGAAAAAATAGGGATTACACACAAGCACATCACTGAAGTTGTCACATTTCAACATATTTTATGTGACACTATTGTTTTAACCATTTTTGCACTGTTATAGCTATTTGCACATATACACATCTTTATGCATACGATCACTTTATTTCATGCTATTTGCACTGTATTCGGCTGATAGTACCAGGATGTGAGTACAATAAATGAGAACCAATTATACTACCTTAAGCAGCACCATTTCCAGACTTGTTTTAAGTTCTTATAACTATAAGTATGCCTATGCTTTGTATGAGAAATAACTTGTTAACCACTTCAGCCCTGGAAGGATTTCCCAGGTTAGGACCAGAGCACTTTTTGCGATTTGGCACTGTGTCGCTTTAACTGACAATTGCGTGGTCGTGCGACGTTGTACCCAAACTAAATTTGCCTTTTTTTCCCACAAATAGATTTGATCGCCTCTGTGTCATTTCTGATCACCGCTATAAACAAAAGAAGAGCGACAATTTTGCAAAAAAAAAAAACTGTTTTTCTTACTTTTTGCTAAAATACAAATCCAAATAAAAAAAAAAAAAAAAATGTTTTTTTCATCGGTTTTGGCCGATTTCTATTCTTCCTCATATTTTTGGTAAAAAAAATCGCAATCGACGTTTATTGATTGGTTTGCGCATTTATGGATGATGAGAATTAATTTCTGGGGTTTTTATTTTATTTTTATTTTTTACTAGTAATGGCGGTGATCTGCGATTTTTAGTGGTACTGCAATATTGGGGTGGACATGTCAGACCATTTTGACACTTTTTTGGGACCAATGACATTTATACAGCGATCAGAAATTTAAATATCCACTGATCACTGTATAAATGTCACTGGCATTGAAGGGGTAAACCTGCAGGGGGAGATCTAGGGGTTAACTGTGTTCCCTGGGCATGTTCTAACTGTGGAGGGGCTGGGCTACCATGGGAATAAGAGATCTAACTGATCCCAGTGACAGGGATCAGTAGATCTCCTATGCCCCCACTAACAGAGTGGGGAACCATTGTGTTCGGCGGTTCCCCATTCTTTTGCTGTGGCCGCTCATCGTGGCTCCCCGGCAGACATTGGGTCCGCCCGAGCCACGGGCACACTCCTCAGGAGTACGGCGGGCACGCGCGCCCCCTAGCGGCCACCCGCAGATCAACGCTTATTCACGGCGATTTGCGGCACATGTCCACACTGCTGCCGTGAATATACGGTAGGCAGTGTGGAAGTGGTTAAAGTGGCAACTTTGTGAGAAACAAAAAAAAAATGTATCTTCTTAATTTTCCAAAACATTGTGACAAAAAAATTACAACTTAAAAAATTGGATTTTTAATACATACTTACCTGTAAAATCCATTTCTTTCGAAGGAACCAAAAAGACTAAGGGAATTTCCCTGATAGGTTCAAAAGGTCATTCCTGCAGTACTGACAACACAAGATTCAGATCCCAAGGACAGGACAGACATGTCTCTGGAGGTACTATATGTGTCACCCCCTGAAGAAAAGTCTTGACCAAAGAGTGTGTAGCCAGAGGTCTCTGAACAAGCACAGATAAGGCCGAGACCTGCCCCTTGATAGTAGTCAAGGCTAGCTTTGAATCCACTCCGGTTTGAAGAAAGGGCAGAATCCTACCGATTGCATATCTGTGTGGATGACATTTTTTGGCCTCACACCAACCAATGTAGGTCTTCCAGACTCTATGGTACATTTTCCTGGTGTAGATCTTTCTCGCACTAATAAGGGTAGATAAGGCTGCCCCTGAGACTCTCCTTTCTCTCAGAACTGTGACTTCAATAGCCACGCAGTTAAATTTAGCACAGGTAAATTTGGGTGAAACAACGGCCCCTGGGATAACAGATCTGGACGCAACGGCAGCCGCCAAGGTCTGTCTACCGCCATAATGACTGTCTCCGGGTACCAGGCTTTCCTGGGCCATGCTGGTGCTACCAGTATGAACGCCACCGTTTCTTCCCGAATCCTGCGTAAGAGATGTGAGAGAAGGGCGACCAGGGAAAGAGGTGCATTAGGGAGAACTGATCCCAAGGAAACACCAGAGCATCTATCCCGATGGCGAGGGGATCCCTTGTCCTGGATACGAACCACTGGACCTTGTTGCTGAACGGAGAAGCCATCAGGTCCACTTCCGGCATCCCCCAGGACCGACATAACTCCTGCAAAACCTTGGCATGCAGGGACCATTGCCCTGACAGGACCTGGTGGTGACTTACAAAGTCTGCCTTCCAATTCTCCACCCCTGGAATGTAAATTGCCAAGATTCTTGGCACATAGTGTTCTGCCCAATTGAGCAATAGACTCACTTCCTTGTGAGCCCCCCTGCTCCTGGTGCCACCCTGGTGGTTGATATAAGCCACAGCTGTGGCATTGTCTGTCTGTACCCTCACCAGAAGACCCTGTAATCTGACTGTCCAATGTCTCAGAGCCAGCCGAATGGCTCTCAGTTCTAAGATGTTTATGGGAAGTTGCTGCTCTGCCCGAGACCATCTCCTCTGAACTGTGAGGTCCTCCATGACCGCCCCCCAACCCGAGAGGCTGGCGTCCGTGGTCACAATTTACCAGAAAACTGGGAGGAAGGACCTCCCAAGAGTCAGATTCTTGTGAACCAACCACCAATTTAGACTGTGTCGCGACCTGGGGGTCAAGGTCATGTCTGAAAAAAGAAAATTGGATTTTTTATATATACTTACCTGTAAAATCCATTTCTTTCGAAGGACATCTGGCTATTTACCACATAACAGTAAATCAAGGCACGGTGTCCATCCAGACTATCCTGGACGACTAATCCCCACCAGTCATGGCCATCAGAGCACATGCTGGCCGCGACCCCCCCAACACCGTGGCTGGTTCAATTAGACTCTGTAGGCCCATATTAAAGACATCCAAACCGATGAAAAGATGAACCAAATCAGATCTGAAAAGGCCTGGAAGAAAACCCTCTAGCTCGATGTGTCTATAAGATTAACCACCTGATGCAACTAGAAAATTGTGTACCCTCCTATTCAGACGCCTTCTAATATTATCCAAATAGAACAGGTTGCCCGAAGGGGACCATAAAAGTATGGGGATCCTTTCCAAAAAAGCAAACACTGTGTTAGGAAATAAAAGCTTAAATGAACATAAGTCCCTCTCAATTTTACACAGGAGATCCCAAGTCTTAATTTTCCCAACATCGTTAGCCCCGACATGCAAGATTAAAACATGAGGGGACGACTTCCGGTTCCGGCGCCCGCATGGAGAGGAGGTAGAGGAGAAGAGCTCCCGCCGGTTCCTCCACAAAGCAGCTTATAAAGCCGGATCGCACCGAGGTACCCCCTGCTAACCCCCCCCCACACCCAGGGGAGCACTAAAACAAGGTCATGGACCGCTTTGTTGAGAGGCAGATGGCCCGCGCAGCCCCGCTCCCGCTCCAGCTTGAGGGAGACAGCTCACACGCTGCAGCCAATATGGCGGCCGCACCGCTGATACACGCTGCTCCAGCGGCTTCAT
>BLSH010333321.1:564075-581320 GCA_018402905.1 Glandirana rugosa | reverse complement strand
TTCTCCCCAGTAAAGGTACCAATAGTCCAGTCAGTAAGTGTTCACCGAGTCCCCCACCCAAGGACGTGGTCGTATCCGGTCCATTTTGTACAAGTTCGGTCCTGTGTCAAGACCTCCTACTCCTCCCACTCCTACTACTACTACTCCTCCTCCTTGGGACAAGTATCGTCCCACCGTTGGTTGCGTCGAGCACCCGTAGTGACTTCGCACCGACCCCCATATACCTCCTGTGTCTACTATGTGGTGAGGGTGTCTCCTGTCGAACAGTAACGGAGATCCGTCGGACCGTGTGTTCTCGTTGATGTAAGACGTCACGGACGTGTTGCTGTCGGGCCATGTGCCCAATTTGGAGACCCAGAAGTTGAGTAATCAGTAATCAGCACAAGCTACAATGTGGGCAACTCGGCTGTCGTTGTGCAGGCACTGCAGAATGTAGTTGCTCTTGTGTGCCAGGCTGCCTAGAGGCAATGACAAGCTGTCCTCTGTGGGAGTGGTGTATCATCTGTGTCCTCCATATACCCCCAGCCACGCTTCAGTGATGCCCACGAGCTGCGTTGGTTGCCACCCTGCTATGAACAGGGTTCCTCCTCCTCATCATCATCATCCTCACCCTCCTCATCCTCCAGAACTGTGTCCTGGCTTGAACATGTTTTACCTGGCCTATGCTGGTGCAGGAACCCACCCCCTGAGCCACTTGTGAATGACTGACCTGATAACCATGGAAATGACCCCTCTTCCTCCTCCTGCGCCACATCCCCTTCCATCATCGCCCTAAGTGTTTTTTCAAGGAGAACAGCGTCATCGGCACTGGCCATGTTGGTGGAGTACTCGAAACACCGCAATATGGTGCACAGGTCTCGCATGGAGGCCCACTCGGTGGTGAAGTGGTGCTGTTCCGAAGAGCGGCTGACCCGTGCGTACTGCAGCTGAAACTCCACTATTGCCTGCTGCTGTTCGCACAGTCTCTCCAGCATGTGCAAGGTGGAGTTCCACCTTGTGGGCACATCGCATAGGAGGTGGTGAGCGGGAAGGCCGAAGTTAAACTGCAGCGCAGACAGGCGAGCAGCAGCAGGGTGAGAAGGCCGAAAGCGTGCACAGATGGCCCGCACTTTCTGCAGCAGCTCTGACATATCCGGGTAGTTTTTTTAGAAATTTCTGCACCACCAAATTCAGCACATATGCCAGGCAAGGGATGTGCGTCAAACCGGCTAGGCCCAGAGCTGCTATGAGATTTCGCCCATTATCGCACACCACCAGGCCGGGCTTGAGGCTCAGTGGCAACAACCACTCATCGGTCTGTTGTTCAATGCCCGTCCACAGCTGCTGCACAGTGTGGGGTTTATCCCCCAAACATATCAGTTTTAAAACAGCCTGCTGTTGTTTCCCCCTGGATGTGCTGAAGTTGGTGGTGAAGGTGTTACGCTGACCAGATGAGGAGGTGGTAGAGGAGGAGGAAGCGCAGTAGGAGGAAAAGGCAAAGAAAAATGCCCTACAATTCTCGGTGGCGGAAGGACATGCGCCAAACTGCTATCCGCCTCAGGCCCACCCGCCACTACATTTGCCCAGTATGCAGTTAGCGAGATATAGCGTCCCTGCCCGTGCTTACAGGTCCACATATCAGTGGTTATGTGGACCTTGCCACAGATGGCGTTGAGCAGTGCACACTTGATCTTGTCCCCGACTTGTTAATGCAGGGAGAGGATGGCTCGCCTGGAAAAGTAGTGGCGGCTGGGAACCACATTGTTAGAGAATGGACATGTTTGCCAGTAATTCTGGCCATTTCCGCGGTGGTGCGCGCCCGTGCGCGCGCGCCTGTGTGCGTGCACGCGCCGGAAACGATGTCAAACCGCGCCTATTTAAACCCTGAGACTCTTGCAATGGGTGCTGCTCGTTCTACAGCGTCCGTGACCTGTGAGCCACAGCTCCCTCCACCTGTTCCTGTGTTTATCTGCTTCCTGTTTGACCCGGCTTGCCTTGACCTGTTGTTCGCTACCTGCACCGACCCTGGCTATCCACGACCATCCGCTTGTCTATTCCTCTGTACCTCTGCTGCCCGCCCATTGAACGAACCTTTGCCTGGACTTGACTACCCGCCTGCCTGATCCTTTGTACCTTCCTGCCTACCCGTTGCAGACCCTGCCTGCACGACCACTCTTCTATCTGCACGTCTTCCTGGAACCTCACTACATCATCAGTGACCATCCAGCCCTCGTGCCATCCCGCACTCTTGGTCCTTTGTCTACTCTACCAGGGGTCCTTGAATTGGGTGCGGTTGTTCCCTGCACAAGACAGACTCCACCGTCAGGTACGTAACACACATACTGTGGGACAGCCACCACCATCAGAATTTTAAAACTGTCCATGTCCACCAGATGGAATAACAGCATTTCAAAGGCCAGGAATTTTGAAATGCTGGCATTCAGGGCCAGGGATCGCGAGTGGGTAGGGGGGTACTTCCTCTTTCTCTCCAGTGTTTGGGAGATGGACAGCTGTAAGCTTCCATGGGACCATGGTGTGGAAATGCTTGGGGACGGTGGCGGACATGGTGGCGTTGCTCTCACATTGTCTGTTTGCTGGGTGGCAGGTGACACTGGCATTGTAGAGGTGGAGGAAGAGGCCGAGGCAGCAGCAGAAGAGGAAGTAGGAGGAGGCCAAGACCTTTCTTAGATTTTGAGGTGCTTATTCCACTGCAGCTCATGCTTTGCATGTAGATGCCTGGTCATGCAGGGTGTGCTCAGGTTTAGAACATTTATTCCTCGCTTCAGGCTCTGATTGCACAGTGTGCAAACCACATGTGTCTTGTCGTCAGCACATTGTCTGAAGAACTGCCACGCCAGGGAACTCATTTGAGCTGCCTTTGGTGTGCTAGGTCCCTGGGTGTGGTGGGTAGTAGCTGGCGTACTGTCTAGGGGATGGTCGCTCTGCTTTTGCAACCTGCTTCCTCTTTTGCTGTGCTGTGCCTCTGTGCAAGCACCACCTCTTCCTCCAAACTGCACACGTCACTCACATGACCTTCATTCCATGTGGGGTCTAGGACCTCATCATCCTCCACATCATCTTCCACCCACTCTTCACCACTGCTCTCCTTGTCAGTCTGCACACTGTAGAAAGCCACAGCAGTTTCGTCATCATCAGCGATGTGCTGCGGTGGTGTTTCCATGTCCTCATCCTGAAACAGAAGTGGTTGGGCATCAGTGCACTCAATGTCTTCCACTTCTGGGGCAGGGCTATGTGGATGGCCCACGGAATGCACACCAGCAGAGTCATCAAAAAGCATAAGAGACTGCTGCATGACTTGAGGCTAAGACTGCTTGGATGATTTACAAGGGGCTGAGGGGAAAGACAGATGGCCATGTGGTTCAGGTGCCAACTCTGAGCTTTCATCAAGGGCCCGGGTGGGAGACAATGTGAAGGAACTGGAGGTATTGTCTGCCACCCAATCTACTATCGCATGTACTTGTTCTGGCCTCATTCTGGATGCAAATGTACTACTTAGCACAAATTTATATTATTTTTTATAACGCTAATCTGTCCCTCACACTAGCAGCAGGAACGTCTCCCTACACCAGTATGAGATGTCCCTCACACCAGCAGCAGGAACCTCTCCCTACACCAGTATGAGATGATTTTATAACGTTAATCTGTCCCTCACACCAGCAGCATGAACCTCTCCCTACACCAGTATGAGATGATTTTATAACGGTAATCTGTCCCTCACACCAGCAGCAGGAACCTCTCCCTATACCAGTATGAGATGATTTTATAACGGTAATCTGTCCCTCACACCAGCAGCAGGAACCTCTCCCTATACCATTATGAGATGATTTTATAACGCTAAACTATACCTCACACCAGCGGCATGAACCTCTCCCTATACTAGTATGAGATGATTTTATAACGCTAATCTGTCCCTCACACCAGCAGCAGGAACCTCTCCTAATACCAGTATGAGATGATTTTATAACGCTAATCTATCCCTCACACCAGCGACAGGAACCTCTCCCTATACTAGTATAAGATGATTTTGTGATTTTATAATGGTAATCTGTCCCTCACACCAGCAGCAGGAACCTCTCCCTATACCAATATGAGATGATTTTATAACGCTAATCTATCCCTCACACCATAACACATACAATGTAAAACTAAATAATGCAGTAACTTAATAATGAACTCTGACTTGGATGATAACAAATTAATAGCAAATAAAATACCCTTATTGTCCGTGTAAACCAATACCTTGCTATTCCTAAACACGTCTTTCCATATAACTACCACTATTACCGCAAATAGTTCCAACAGAACCAAATTATGGAGGATGTCTGGTGTATCCCAACTCTTATGCCATATAGACCCACACCAATGGCCGTCCAAATAAGCTCCAAAACCTACAGATCCAGACGCATCTGTAAAGAAACCTAACTTCAATAAAGTCTTCCTGCCAGACGGTAGATCGGTTAAAATTACACAATAAAGCGTCCCAGATTCTCAAATCATCCTTAATGCTCTTTGAGATGCAGACATGTGCAAAAGGGTTCTTTAAGCATTTTGTAGTGAGGGCAAAACGCCTGGAGAATATCCTAGCAACCGGGATGACCCTAGTCGCAAATGCAAAAAGTCCCAGAAGTGACTGAACCTCTTTCAGCAAAGCTTTCCACTTTGACAAAAAGGTGGCTATCAAGTATATCATCCGCAATAATTCCGCAGGAGGAAGCCCAAATTCCATTAATGATGAGTCAATCGTGAGCCCAAGGAATTCAATGGCTCTAGCTGGAAACACAGATTTTTACTCGGCAAGCGGTATTCCAAATGCGTCACAGATATTAACAAAACAAGAAAGTGATTGAGCACAAATTGGCGAATCGGGAGGGCCAATAAAAAGAAAATTGTCTAAATAATGCAAGCATCCCCCGATGGGGAAGGATTCTGAAAACACCCATTGAAGAAAACTCGAAAAGGCCTCAAAATAGAAGCAAGAAAGAGAAAAGCCCATAGGCATACATTTGTCAAAGTAAACATGATTTTGAAATTGAAAACCAAATTAATTAAATCCCTGTGGATGTACTGGGAGCAGGCGAAATGCCGACTTGATGTCAGTCTTTGCCAACAGGTCTGACTTACCAAAATGTCTCAATAATATGAGAGCTTCATCAAATGAAGCGTAGGAAACCTGTGCTCCAGAATCCGCCACCTCATTGTTGAGGGAGTCTCCTAGAGGATAAGACAGATGGTGAATTAGACTGAAGGAATTCTGCTCTTTTTTGGGAACCAAACCTAAAGGAGAAAGACGAAAATTAGCAAAAGGAGGTGATATGAATAGACCCGCTATTCGACATTCCTTCAGTTCCTTCTCAATCTTACTGTCCACCACTTCAGGGTGAAGCAATACAGAACATAATTGTTTTACCTTGTTACAACCAATACCCATAAAATGTGGTGCCGAAAACCCTTCTTCAAAACCCTTTAGCAAAAGGTCCGCCATCCTGCGGTTTGGATAACGATATAGCCAATGGGACATTTCTAATAGGTTCACTGGAGTCCTGGCTTTTGTTGCCAGCATCTCTAGTCTGAACTGCATTTGCTGCCACTGCAGCCTTATGATAGCATCTGTTAGCTGGGTGTGATCCCGCACAGTAAGAGCAGTCATGCTTGTATCGGCAATTAGATGCAAATCTACACTGCCTTTCGTTAAAGGCAAACAGAATCCTCTGTCCTGTATTCACCACTTGAACATTGGCTTTTGTGGCAGCATCAAATTTAACCACAAGCCCACATTCTTCACCCCCCCCCCATCGCAATGATGGGTGGACCGCTAATTTCTGCCTAAAGTTCTCATTGAAAGTAAACCATGCTGAACCACCAAAGTGCCTGAAGGCGTCTGCAATAATATCCAGATGCTGGAATAAACCAGAACACCTATCCTGAAAACATTGTCCCATCACTGCTGTATAAATGCAAAAGGCTTGCAGCCAGTTCTGGAAGGTCCTAGGTATAGGTCTCCTCCTATCCTCCTCTAACCTTTCCTCTACCTTCCTCTCTACTTTAACTAAAAATTATCTTAATGTTGGGAGAAGTGATAATATATCTACAACGTTGCCTCTCCAAATTTTTTCTTTAACTACCGTCGATAGATGGTACCCTGAAGGAGGGATTTTGCAAGGTAATGCCTCTTTAAGGCATGCTTCAGCTACACTAGTAACCAAAGGCTTCTGAGAACAAGACGGGTTCTGTGAAAAATTTCCAACATTAGTAATTGGGTTGCTGAACACGCCACCTTCTTGCTTTGAAGAATTAAGAGAACCATGCCAGACTGTGTGAACACTTCTGCCACCTGGCTGGGGAGAAGCATCCCTCTTCTGCCTCTTCTTCCTCCTCAGTGGCTGGCAGCGCGGACTGCGCATGTCTCGGGTCAGCTCCATCTTGGCAGTGCCTGCTTGTGCCCCCCCACTGGGTGGAGCAACACCGCCGCCATCCTCCAGACACCACTTAAGCCATTCCTCTCCACCGGCGCTCTCTGCCTTCTTTATAAGGCAATGGAGCAAGCCCTCTCTTCTTCCAGGTGAGCCACACTTCATGTCGGTCGCTGCTCCGTCCACACCTTGTGGTGACTGGAATCCGCAATGCTCCGCTGGTCCTTAAATTAGCTCCCAGTGCGTGAGAACTGAAGGCCTCCGTTTCCCTCCAATCCTGCACCTGTTGCTGTGCAAAACGGCGTGGCTGTAGCCACTAGCAACCTGCAAAATAAGAGGTGGGTAGGAGACAAACTTGGCCCCTTTGAGCCATCCCTTGGGGTTCCACTGAATGCTAGGGACTCATACATTCTGCTACTGAGTATGAGGATATTCCATATGTGAGGCTTTTTTACAGCCTAGCCACATGGAGGGACCCAAAATCCAATGAAGCGCCTTTAGGCCTTCTAGGGGCATAAATGATACACCTAATTTCCTGATGTATCACATTTTTGGAGGCCCTGGAACACAGGACAGTAAAAACACCCACAAAATTACCACATTTGGAAAGTAAACACCCCAAGTATTTTTAAGAGGCAAATTCATTTTTTTACACAAAGCTGCCATTTTAATAAAATATTTCTCACACACAGCATGGGCATACTCAGAATTACACCCCAAAACACATTCTGCTACTCCTCCTGAGTATGGGGATACCACACATGTGAGACCTTTTCACTGTCTGGACTGATTATGTACCAGATATTGTACCTTATGTTTTACAGAAATGAACTATAATAGAAACATAGAAACATAGAAAAGTGATGGCAGAAAAAGACTGAGTAGTTCATTGAGTCCGCCCTTTTTTTGTTTGTTTTTTTTTTGCTTTTGTTTTTTTTCCCATTAACCTTGTTGTCTGACTATAGATTTATGTTTATCTCAAGTATGTTTGAAGCCATTTACTGTTGACTGTCTCACAACCTCTGCTGGTAGTTTATTCAAATTGTCAACTACCCTTTCATTAAAATAATACTTTCTAAGATTAGTTTTGAACTTCCCTCCTGCTAGTTTAAGGTCATGTCCCCGTGTTCTTGATTTTGGTTTCATATTGAAAAGACTGCCCTCCTGAACCTTATTCACCCCCTTGATGTATTTAAAGGTTTCAATCATGTCTCCCCTCTCCCTTCTTTCTTCCAGACTGTACATATTAAGTTCCTGAAGTCGCTCTTGATATGTTTTTTTTTTTTTATGGTTCAAAAATTTTATTGAAGAAACAATAACAATACATATAATGCTACATGAGTCCAGGAACAGACCATAATCTAACTTGGGAAATATAGGCAGGCTGGTTGAAGTGCCAGATTCTAGTTTGTCACTAAACAGACAGGTAAAGTAAGGGGAAGGGAAGAGGAGACGGTAATGTGGGCTGTTAAGTAGAAAGGGTTCCCATGAGCAAGAGTTCCCAGCCTTTGAGGCCGGAGATTGAGGTCTGGTCGGGTAGGTGCCTGTCCAAGGATTAGTAGTGTCCTGGTGCTACGAAAATAATGCTATCGTTCCGATAGGAGAGGAAGAAGGAAGAGCAGGAGGAATAGGGAGATCCTAGAGAGCGAGGAAAGAGAGGAGGGGGACGGGACAGACCCCGAGTGAAGAGAGGAAAGAGGTAGGGGGAAAAAGAAAAGGGGGGGAGAGTGACAGGGTGAAGGTGGCAGGGTTGGGGGAGGACCGGTCGCGAGAACTTAAGTGGCCAACATGAAGAACTGTAAAAGGAGGGTGAGGCTGTAAGAAGGGTGTTCAGGGCTGGAAGCGAGAGATGTCAAAGCCCGGAGGGGCAAAACGAGTCAACCATGGAGTCCATATGCAATCATGTTTGGGGAGCTTGTCAGTGGCTATGGCTTCAATCCTGGCGTGAATCATGGCTTTCGTGACTCTATTTTTAGTTTCGGCTACGGGGAGTTGCGGGGATTTCCATGCATGCGCAATGGTTTGTTTTGCTGCTGTGGTGACCTGCAGGAGAAGCTTGAATTGCGATTTGAAAAGTTCTGGTGGTTTTAGGTTCAGAAGAGCCGTTCTAGGGTCAAGGGCTACGGGGTGCCCATGAGTTCAGAGAGAATTTCAAATATTTGAGCCCAGAATCTTTGAGCAATCGAACAATCCCACCATATGTGTAAGTGGGTACCGGTGTCTGAGCAACCTCGAAAGCAGAGAGGGGAGTATGAGGGCAGGAACTTATTTATTCGGGCTGGGACAAGGTACCATCTCATGAGAACTTTGTAGGAAGTCTCAAGTGCCACAATGTTCTGAGAAGAGGATTTGGTTGAGTCCCAGATGTCGACCCAGTCTTCTGGATCGATGGGTTGTTGCAGGTCTTTTTCCCATGCTTTGACGTAAGGGATTTGAGCCGTGTGTATGGGGTCAAGTAGAAGGGAGTAGAGCGTTGATATAATGCCCCTAGCATGGGGGTCCGATTTACACAAGTGTTCGAATGGAGAAAAGATAGGCAGGGAGAAACTAGTGCGTACATGTGGGGTGAAGAGATGTTTCAGTTGAAGATACCTGAAGAGTTCGGAGCTGGGGTGCTGGTACTGCTCCTGAAGAGAGGGGAATGATTTGACCGAATCCGGTGTAATGAAATCGTAAGCTCTCAGAAGGCCCACTTCCGTCCATCTGGTAAATGAAGCTGGGGACGACCAAGCTGGGTAGAAGGAGGGATTTTTAAGAAAGGAAAGCATGGGGTTATGTGGTGAAAGCAAACCTGTCTTCTGCTTAAGATTATCCCACAACTTAAGGCTATGGGCGGTAACAGGGTTACGGGCAGGTCCCCGCTCTTTTGGAGGGAGCCAAAGGAGGTTGGCCGTGGATAGGGGGTCACAGTCGACCGCCTCTAGCGATATCCAGAGGGGTGTCTCACATGTGGCGTGCCATTTGGGTAATGGAGCTAATTGTGCCGCTTGAAAGTATCTAGCAAAGTGAGGTACACCTAAGCCCCCTTTTGCCTTAGGAGAGTACAGGATGCGCTTAGACACACGGGGTCGCAAATTGCCCCAGATGTATTGGAAGGTTCTCCGCTGGAGGATTCTTAGGTAGTGAGAGGGCACTTCGACTGGAAGAACCCTAAAGAGGTAAAGTATTTTGGGCAAAATGGACATTTTGACCGCGGAGATCCAACCAAGCCATGCCAGGGGGAGTTTTGACCAACTTGACATCAAGCGTGTGAGATGGGCTAGCATAGGGGGGTAGTTTACAGTGTACATGTCGGATGGGTTGGGGGGGAGATGTATCCCGAGGTAGGGGAGACTAGTCGAAGCCCAAGTAAAAGGGAGGGATTGTTGTAGGTGTGTTTGCTCGTTGGGGTCAAGGGAGATGTTTAACATCTTAGATTTCTCAGGGTTAACTTTCAGGCCAGAGACTGCAGCAAAATCGGATAGAGTCTGGAGCAGGTTGGGGGATGAAATGAGGGGGGAGGTGAGGAATAGGAGGACGTCGTCCGCAAAGAGGCAAAGTTTGTGATGATGACCCCCCACCTCAATACCTTTTATGTTCGGATTTGATCGAATCAATTGTGCAAGGGGCTCGATAGCCAGGGCAAAGAGGAGGGGGGACAGGGGGCATCCCTGACGGGAGCCTCTGCGGATAGGAAAAGGGTCCGACTTGAATCCTGCATATCTCACGCAGGCTGATGGGGAGGAGTAAAGGGAAGTGATCCATGTCCGGAAATGGGGACCGAATCCCCACTTTTCCAAAACTAGTGATAGGTAGGGCCAGGAGAGAGTATCAAAAGCCTTTCTAATATCTAAGGACAGTAGGCATGTGGGGATATTACGGGAGCGGGCTATGTGGGTTAAGAGTGTCACCCTACGGATGTTGTCCCCAGCCTGCCTGGCAGGTATAAATCCCACCTGGTCCTTGTGAATAAGAGAGCCTACCAGTTTGTTAAGATGAGCGGCCAAAATTTTGGCCATTAGTTTGATGTCTTGATTGAGTAATGAGATCGGGCGGTAGTTAGCCCAGGATGAGTCATCAGAGGAGGGTTTAGGCAGCATGGAGACAACAGCCGAGAGGGACTCAGGGCGAAATGAAGAGCCGGACCAGACAGCATTAAGGGCACTGGTGAGTACGGGGGCTAAGATGTGCGCGAAATGTTTGTAATAAGCGGCTGTAAAGCCATCGGGGCCTGGTCGCTTGTTGTTTTTCAGTGATTTGATGGCAGAGAGGACTTCTTGAAGTGTAAATGGTTCATCTAGGGAGTCTCTTTCAGTAGTAGTGAGGGTGGGGAGAGTGATATTGGAAAGTAGGGATTCGGCCTGGGCAGAGTTAAAGGAGGGATCTGCTTTATAAAGGGCTGCTAAGTGTCTGCGGAAGTGGGCCACAATTTTGACGGGGTTGCTCGTGTATGTGTCCTTGGAGGTTTTGAGACGAATCGGCTTGCGGGGGCGAGGTTGCGCAGAGATAGGGCCAGGAACGTATCGGGCTTGTTGCTCTTGGTAAAGAATTTGTGTTGCTGTCGACGGAGGACCTTGTCTGCAGCCTCAGTGAGAAAAAGATCCAGTTCTAGTTGGGCTTTGTCAAGTGCTTGTCTGTTGGGGTCGGTGGGGTTGGCTAGGAAGTCATTGTGTGCGTTAAGAAATTGGTTGTCCAGTTGTTTATGGAGATCACGTCTGGTCTTTTTGATGTGTGAGGCTTTACTGATCAGGGCTCCCCGGATCACCGGTTTATGGGCCTCCCACAGGGTGAGAGGTGAAATGTCGTCAGTGTTGTTCTCTTGAAGGAAATTGGTTAGAGCTTTTTCTATATCTAATTTGTGGGAAGGATGTGCGAGGATGGTGTTGTTTAGGGACCAGGAGTGGTCGGATTGTTTTGGAATGAGGGATTCAATAGTGGTCATGACTGCGCAGTGATCCGACCACGCAATAGGAAGGATGTTGGACTCTAGGATTGTTGGAGTGGTACCTACTGTGAGTGTCTATGAAGCAGGAGTTTAAAGGAGAGCTTAGTGGGAGAGGCTGTTTGGGAGAAGGGGGATTTGTCTAGGAAGGGATAGATTACCTGATTGGAGTCTCCTCCAATCAACAAGGTACCTTGTTTATGGTGGTCGATGACCGAAAAGAGGCGGGCCAGGAATGCGTTGGGATTCTGGTTGGGGGCGTAGTAGGACACTATAGTAACGGTTTCTTCTAGTAACGTGCCTGTGATGATTAGGTATCTCCCCTCAGGATCTTTGATTTCTTTGTTGAGCGTGAAGGGGGTGGATCTGTGGACCCCAATCAAGACCCCTCTCTTCTTAGAGGTTGCGGAGGCGGTAAAGGTTTGAGGATAAGAATTGTGAAAGAACTTGGGGGCTGAGGTTTGGGAGAAGTGAGTCTCCTGCAAGCACACCACGTGAGCTTTAAGGGAAGCGAAAGTCCGAAAGGCTTTCACACGTTTCTGTGGTATGTTAAGACCCTGAACATTTAATGTCAGAATATTCAAGGGGGCCATGATGGAGCTTGGGATGAAGGCTTATACATGATGGAAAGGGGGGCAACCGGGCCTCCCCAGGAGTAGGAGTAAGAGAGGGTGAGCCAGAGGGGAAAGGAAAATAGGAAGAAGTAGGGAGCGGAGAGATAAGGTGAGATAAAAAGAAGCTACGGACTAGTAAGGTCCATGTGATATGCGTGAGCGAGCGGGGTAGAAATCCCACCGAGGGGCAAAAAGCACCTGGCTCGGTGGAGAGGTTTGCTCAGAGGGAGCCGTAGAGGTACCCTAAGAGCAAAGGTGGAGGCAGCAGTGACAGTCTGAGGGGGAGAGACTAAGGCCTTAGAAGCATCATGTGAGATAGGCTTAAATGTAGGAGCTGTCTATAACACTGGTGGTAGTGGAAATCCAGTCGGGAGAGGATGATGATAGCCTGTTAGGGTGAGTGACCCATATCGAGGGGGATGGAGTGAGGGAGGGTGGGCCCACAGTCAGGACAAGGTAAGCTCAGGCCGAGAGGATGAGGAGGGCCTAGGCCAGGTAAGACTATGAGGAAGCAGGCTTCGTAAGGGGAGATGCTTGCGAGATAGGTAGAAGGCAATGCAAAACGGTAAACATGACAGTAAAAACAATAACAATAACCGTAAAACATAGTGGGGAGACTGTAAAGGTCTGGGTAAGTGCGGGCTCCCAACATCAGGGCTTGGTAAAAGTTCCATAACAGGTGTCATAAGAGGTCAAACACTTGCAGTAATGGTCAAAAAACAACAAGCAACAAACTAGGTGCTAGGATGGGGTGTTCGGTTCATACCATTGGGGTAAGCCCCCTTATCTGAGTTCAGTTCCGATAAGATCCATCCAAAGGTGGTGTAACCCCAGCTATAGTAAGAGCTGCAGGAGGGGACAATCCCCTGATCTGTGGTTAGTGGCTTGGGGGGACCAGAAAGGTCGTGGGAGAGGAGTGGGGTTAGCTGAGTAGACTGCCCCCGGTTGGGGGCTGGGTAATGTTCACCATGAGATATGGAAATCCAACGAGGCCAGAGGCATCTATCGGGGGGTTATAAAAAGTTCCTGTGGGCAGATATAGGAGAAGTGGAGGTGTAATTGGGGTACTTCAAGCCTTGAGAAGGATTCTCCTCAGAGGGAGGCGGTATAGGTGGTGGGGTTCCAGCCCTTAGGTAGGAGTTGAGGCTAAATAGCCAGTTGAGGTTGGTAAGCGAGAGTCCACTTCTTGGGAATATAGTTGCCAAGATGAGGAGCCTCTCTGGTGTGAGGTGCAGAAGATAGACAGGTATTACCTTAGTCCTCAGTCCATTTCTTCAGGAGGTGAAGTTGTGGGAGAGGAGCGCCTGGTGCGTTTGTGAAGATTGCGGTCATCAGCTTCTGACGATGAGGCATGGGCTTTCTGAGGTGAGCTGGAGGCTGAGCGGCGTCTTTGGCGTTGATCTCTTGGGGTAGACGGGGGTCCGGAGAGCTGGAGGTCCTGTAAAAGAGACTGGAGATCTTCCTGAGATTTGCATATATGCTTGCGACCTTTATATGTGAATTTCAGAGAGAAAGGGAATCCCCAAGTGTAAGGGATGTGGTTCTCTAGTAGAATTTGGAGCTGTGGCTTCATGGCCCTGCGTTTAGCGATTGTAGTGGGAGACAGGTCTGCAAACACTTGGTACTCATGACCCTGGAACCGCAGCGCCCCCTTGAGGCGGGCTGTTTGCATAATCTGGTCCTTGGTGCGGTAGTAATGCAATTTGAGAATAATATCTCGTGGGGGGCCATCTTTCTTGCGGGAGGCCAGGGCTCTGTGAATTCTGTCCATCTCTAGTCTTTCCAAGGGTATAGAGGGGGCTAACTCCTGGAACAAGGCCGTGACAGTGGACTGCAAATCCACTACTGTCTCCGGGATTCCCCTGATGCGCAAATTGGACCTGCGGGCCCTGTTTTCAAAATCTTCCAATTGTGTGTGTAGGGAAAGATTCTCTTCTCTAATAGCTTCTAGCTCGTCTGCTTGATTGTGAACAGTGACCTCCAGCTCATCTACTTTCTGTTCTAGCTCAGCAGTTCGGTGTCCCAGCTCTCTAATCTCCTTAGTGAGGCGCTCAGTTATCTGGTCGGAAGTCTGCTTAAGGGCCCTCTGTAGCATGGACTCTATCTGGCTTAACATGTCTGGTTGGAGTGTTCGTGGCCTGGGGGAGCTCACTGGGGTAGCGGAGGGCTCATAATCGGACTCACCCTCGTCTGGATGCGGTAGGGGCTTCATCCGTGGGGATCGTTGAGAGCCCGTGCGGCGCGGCGTGTCCGGCGCCATCTTGACGGAGGCCCGAGCCAGGACCTCTCGTATGGACCTGGCCTTGGGTTTCGGTTTTGAGTGAACCAGGACCATCCTGGTTGGTCCTGAGTATGCCCGGGGTCGTTCGGCGTCGGTGGGAGCTGGATTGCTAAGGTGAGCTCCTGTGTTAGCAGCCGTATCTCCCCCTCAGGTGCGGAGCTCTACAGCGGCACGTCCGACATGCAGGGCTTCGCGCATGTGCCTCCCCACTCTTGATATGTTTTATCCCCCAGACCTTTCACCATTTTTGTTACCCGTCTTTGAACTCGTTCTATCTGATCAATATCTTTTTGTAAGTGAGGCCTCCAGAACTGGACACAGTATTCTAAGTGAGGTCTCACTAAGGATTAGAGTTGAGCAAACCCGAACTGTAAAGTTCGGGTTCATACCGAACGTTGGGGTGTCCGTGACCCGGACCCGAACCCGGACATTTGAAAAAAAGTTTGGGTTTGAGTTCTGGGTTCGGGTATTTGATCATGCATGTTGAATAGCTGCAGGGCAGCCAATCAACAAGCATTTCACTGGTTTGCCCTGAGAAGCCATCACAGCCATGCCTACTAATGCCATGGCTGTGATTGGCCAGTGCATCATGTGGCCCAGCCTCTTTATAAGATGGAGTCACTTAGTGCTGCATGGCACATGCTCTCTGGGTAGTGTAGGGAGAGGATGCTGCCTGTACTGTGAGGGACAGATTGCAGATAGATAGATAGGTAGAGATTACTACTACTACTTCTTTTAGGGACAAATTGCAGATCTCATCCTGCATTACAGAATGATCTGACTGGACTAGGTCGATTCTACTGCTTAGAGGGACAGATTATTGTTCTAAAATCATTTTCTAGTTCTATAGGGTCAGGTTCCTGCTGTTGCTGTAAGGGACAAATTATTGTTCTAAAATCATTTTGCAGCCCTTTAGCACTTTCCAGGACTCTTTTACAGTCATTTTTGTGCCAAAAAGTTTGGGTCCCCATTGAATTCAATGGGGTTGGGGGTAAAGTTCAGGTCAAGTTCGGTACCGAACCCCGACTTTTTCCCGAAGTTCGGTCGAACCCACTGAACCCGAACATCCACGGGTTCGCTCAACTCTACTAAGGATCTATATAGAGGAATCAGAGCCTCCTTCCTCCTGCTGGTGATCTCTCTACTGATATATCCCAGAATTCTATTTGCTTTTCTCACTGCCTGGTCACAATGTTTGCTCATTTTGCAATAATCTGTAATAAGCACCCCCAAATATTTTTCTTCTGTAGTGCTGGCTGACACTCTACCCCCAATGCTGTACTCTCTAAGGGGATTCTTATTCCCTTGGTGTATTATTTTACATTTAGAAATATTGAACTGAAGTCTCCACTGCTTTGACCAATCTTCCAGCAATGCCCAATCATGTTCCATGTTACAGACACCTCCAGGGATATCAACCCTATTACACACCTTTGTATCATCAGCAAAGAGACATACCTTAACCTAACCTATCACTTACAGATAGGTTAAATAGAACAGGACCGAGTACAGAGCCTTGTGGTACCCCACTAGTGACTGGTCTTTGTTTTAAGTGAACCCTATTTACAACCACACTCTGGGATCTATCATTTAGCCAACTGCTTATCCACTGAACCACCCAAGGGTTAAGTCCCAGCTTGTACAACTTTTGTATTAGATCATTATGTGGAACTGTATCAAATGACTTGCTGAAATTAAGATATGCTATGTCCACAGCACCACCCTGGTCCAAAGCACCAGTAATATAGTAAAAAAATTCAATCAGATTTGACTGACACGATCTGCTCTCAGTAATTCATGCTGCTTTGGGTCCAGCAAGCTGTGTATTTTTAGGTGATCAATTATCCTTCTTTTCAGGAGTGATTCCATTAACTTGACTATACAATTGATGTTAAACTCACTGGCCTGTAATTGCCAGCTTCTTCCTTGCTGCCCTTCTCGTGGATAGGTACAATATTAGTAATTGTTTCAAAATGATATGAGTGGTCAAAAAATATATCTTAGTGTAGCATCCCCTATACAGTCCTGCTCACCATTATTGGCACCCATGAAGTTTATGTACATATTGTGGAATATCTACTGAAGGAAATGTATCAAATTAACCAACATATTACTACAGATAGCTTGTGTTTGACAAAAAACTGTAAATGATAAATAACATTTAAAAAGATAAACATTATGAGGAAAACAGAGAAAACCGTAATGTTTGCCTTGTCAGTGGTATTGGCACCCTTTGCTGCAAATCAGTATGGAAACCCAATTTGGCTCACCTGTTGCAGATCTCAAATGAGGATCACCTGTGATGAATTGCCTCCACCCATGTGACCCAAATTAGCCAATAAATGAACATTTTGGTTTTATAAAAAGCCACCTGTTATTCCCTCTTCATGTGTGACAATGGTAAAGACAAAGGAGCTGTCTGACGACACCAGAAATGCTATTATGTGCAAGCACAAGACCTCCAAAGGGTATAAGGCCATCTCCAATGACCTTGGCATCCCTGTTTCAATGGTGCGTAATGTTATTAAGAAGTTTTCCAGGCATGGAACTGTCAAGAACCTCCCTGGACGTGGGGGGAAGAGAAAAATTGATGACAGACGTCTTCGAAGGTTGGTACGAATGGTGGAAAAAACACCCCGTCAAACATCTAAAGACCTGAAGACCAACCTGGAGCAGTCTGGTGTAACTGTTTCAACAAGTACCATACGCCGCACACTAAACAATGCGGGGCTTTATGGGCGGAGGCCAAGGAAGACCCCATTGCTAAAGAAAAGGCATAAAAAGGAACGATTGATCTTCGCGAAAGAGAACCTGGACAAACCTCAAGCCTTCTGGGACAATGTTTTATGGACAGATGAAACAAAAGTGGAGCTTTTTGGTCCTGCACACAAACAGTATGTTTACAGACGGCGCAATGAAGAATTTAAAGAAAAGAACACCATACCAACAGTGAAGCACGGTGGAGGATCCATAATGCTTTGGGGCTGCTTTGCTGCATCAGGTACTGGAGGCCTTGACC
>BLSH010333321.1:536807-558688 GCA_018402905.1 Glandirana rugosa | reverse complement strand
TGTACAGCCCCAAAGAGGGCCTCCCGGCGTGCCTGCGGGAGCCCTAAGTCGAAGGGAAGAACCTGACTGGTGGCAGAGTGTTGAACTCAGAAACGTCCCCCACCCTAAGCCCGGGTGGAGGCAACCCATCAGGCTGAGGAGGTTTGTCCTCCGCCTTGTTGGTTTTGCGCTGCCACTGCCGGCACCCAGCCCCTGCAGCGACCTTACCGGATCGGGTCCCTTTACTCGCTACACCCGGGGCGCGAAAAAACCTCTTCAGACCCAAAGTAGGGGGCCCCTGTCTACGGCGAAAAGTCACGCCTCCGGGGCTCTGGGAGGAAGGCACATACCTCCAGTGAAATCTTTAATGATCTCACTTTTTTTAGGGTCGTCGGTCCCCCTTTCCGCCCCTAAAAAGGGGGGAAAGGAAGGAGCTCTCACTCACCACTCCGGACGACGCCATGGGTAGCCACCCAGTCGCAGACCTTCCGCCCCTGCTTGGGCGGTATGCTGCAGGCCAGAAGTCGCCCTTCCCGAATCGCATCCGGGGCTGGGCGTAAGGGGGAATCACCCCAGGCCACCCGCATGGAACGGGCACGATGCGGCGGGTCCACATGAGGCGGGACTGGCTCGCATCGGTCGGCCAGGTTGGGGAAAGTACAGAGCCCATGGACTCTCTATGCCCCGACCGGCTTCTTGATAGCAGATCAATTGCTTGATAGAAGACAAATAAAAATAAAAGTAAAAGAAAATTGAATAAAAAACGGTTACAAACAGAACCGCAATTCCCCTAAAGGGAAGCCAGGTCAACTCCTTGCAAACAAGGCATTTAGACTGAAGAGCTATGCTATGAGGGGGTTTTATGTGGGAAGAGAGGACGGCCCCCATGGGAGGGGCCAGCTGTTTCTTTTCCCTGCCTAGTTAACTCCTAGTGAGACCAGCATAAAACCCACACGTAATGGAGAAGCTGCGTCTGTCAGTGAACGATTGGAGAAATAACATTTTCTTACTTTTTTATGAATACACCCTGTACCAAATTATTATGCCAATGATATTTTTCTCATTTACCTAAATAATTGATGTAAACAACAGTCAGCATAATTCTCATGTTATCAACTATTAAGAGTACAATTCAAATTTTATTCGAACAAACCTCCTAATGATAACAGTATTTTTTTTTTCAAAATAAAAAAACGTGCAATGCACTGTTCCAAATTATTACGCGCAGTAAGTTTCAAAACACTTTATAGGTTGTAAAGAACTGAAAATTGTAATTTGTTGTGTTTGCAGCATATTTACTGAAATCAAAAGCTATTTCAATCAAACTTTGAACAATATTTTAACCTTTTAAACATTTTAACAGGTCATGTTACATTTTAACATAGAACCCCTTATTTGATAGCAGCTTCACAAGTCTTGCATCCATTGAACTTGTGAGTTTTTGGACAGTTTCTGCTTGAATTTGTTTGCAAGATGTCATAGCCTCCCAGAGCTGCTGTTTGGATGTAAACAGCCTCCAACCCTCATAGATCTTTTGCTTGAGGATGCTCCAAAGGTTCTCAATAGGATTGAGGTCAGGGGAGGATGGAGGCCACACCATGACTTCCTCTCCTTTTATCCCCATAGCAGCCATTGATGCAGAGGTATTCTTTGCAGCATGAGATGGTGCATTGTCATGCATGAAGATGATTTTATTACAGAAAGCAAAGTTCTTCCTTCTGTACCAGGGAAAGAAGTGGTCAGTCAGGAATTCCACATACTTTACAGAGGTCATCTTTACACCTTTGGGGGCTCTAAAGGGGCCAACCAGCTCTCTTCTCATGATTCCGGCCCAAAACATGACTCCACCACCGCCTTGCTGAAGCCACATCCTTGTTGGAACAGGGTGGCTTTCCACCAACCATCCACTACTCCATCCATCTGGACCATCCAGGGTTGCACGGCACTCATCAGTGAACAGGACTGTTTGAAAATTAGTCTTCATGTATTTTTCTGCCCAGTGCAGCCGTTTCTGATTGTGAGTAGAGTTGATCGAACCCGGACTGTAAAGTTCGGGTCCATACTGAACTTTGGGGTGTCCGGGATCCGGACCCGGACTTTTCAAAAAAAGTCTGGGTTTGGGTCCGGGGTTCTGGTATTTTATTCCATGTATTGAACAGCTGCCAAGGGCAGCCAATCAACAAGTGTTTCACTGGTTTTCCCTTAGAAGCCATCACAGCCATGCCTACTAATGGCATGGCTGTGATTGGCCAGTGCACCATGCGACCCAGCCTCTATATGGGGCTGGAGTCACTGTGCTGCATGTCATATGCTCTCAGGATAGTTTAGGGAGAGGATGCTGTTGGCTCTGTGAAGGACAGATTGCAGAACATCTCATCCTGCATTACTGAACGATCTGATTGTGGACTAGGGAGAGAACCTAAATTTCTAAATTTTAGAACAATAATATGGCTCTCTTAGCGGCTGGAAGAACAGTAATATGGCTCTATGCGGCTGCAATATACTTTTCCCATACATTTTGGAGATGATTTTAAAACAGTAATATGGCTCTATGCAGCTGCAATAGACTTTTCCCATACACTTTGGAGATGATTTTAGAACAATAATCTTTCCCTTAAAGCAACAGCTGGAGGCTTTCCCTGTACAACTTGGAGATGATTTTAGAATCTAAAATCATCTCCAAGTTCTATAGGGAGAGGTTCCTACTGTTGCTTAAAGGGACAGATTATTTTTTTTTTGCACAAAATTAAAAAGTGCATCTACATTGCTGGTTTAAAAAAAAAAAAAACATTCCAAAAATAAAAAAACAGAGTTGACTACCTCCTCCACCATCACTTTCTACACCCCCTCAACCTCCAACTCCACATCCACCTCCATTTTTGATTTTTTATGTGATTTTAGCTTAAAAATTATTATAAGTTATTTCCCTATGCCCTTTTCTTTGTAGGGCACTTGTCGGACCCTTACCCCCATTGTCCTTCCTTTTGCAGACCTCTAGGATTTGCCAGGACTTTGTTAAAGCCATTTTTGTGCCTAAAAGTTCAGGTCCCCATTGATTTCAATGGGGTTCGGGGTCCGGGTCAAAGTTCGGGTCAAGTCCAGACCCGAACCCGGACTTTATCCGTAAGTTCGGTCGAACCTGCCGAACCCGGACTTCCAGAGGTTCTCTAATTGTGAGCATTGGTTAGTGGTGGCCTAATGGAAGGTTTATGCACAGTTGCAAAACTCTGGAGGACTCTACACCTTGATATCCATGTGACTCCAGAGGTACCAGCAGCTTCAAATATCTGTTTGCTGCTATGTAATGGTGTTTTAGCAGCTTCCCTCTTGATCCGATGCATGGATCTGGCAGAAATCTCCCTCAATGTGCCTTTATCTGCACAAAAACGTCTGTGCTCTGAATCAGCCACAAATCTCTTAATAGTGCAATGATCGCGCTTACGTTTTCGTGAAATATCTAATGTTTTCATACCTCGTCCAAGGCATTGAACTATTTCACTCTTTTCAGCAGCAGAGAGATCCTTTTTCTTCCCCATAGTGCTTGAAAATGGTGCTCCGCTTAATGATGTGGAACACTCTCCTTTAGTAGTTTTTCCTTTAATTGGGCTCACCTGGCAATCTAATTATCACAGGTGTTCAAGATTGTTTTCAGTGATCAAAAGAGCCCTGAGATACAATGTCATCCTTGAGTTAAACTGAAAAACAAAATATGTAATCTTTGTGACACTGAAATAGAATTTGCATAATAATTTGGAACAGGGTGTAGAAGATATTCTGTATTTATTTTCTATAAAAAAAACTCCAATAAAATAATGTATTATGTACATGTTACATGTAGCATCTCTTGAAAATGTAGTAAAGATCAGTTAATGAAAACCTCCTATAATGTTTGCATCAGAGATTTGAGGCAAAAGAGTTTCAAACAAATATCAAAGAAAAATATATATATATGTTTGCAAAGGAAGGTGCAACTAGCATATAAATACCAGTGGTAATTTTGTGGCTTTAGTAAACCAGACATTCAGTTATTTTCAGTCTGCTAAAAATGTACATTTGAATTAGATATTCTCCTGTTCGTGTCCTCGATAATAAATTCACTGACGATATGCTAAGTGCATATGAAAATAAGTACTGCTGCCAGGAGTTAACTGTAGTGGGTAAATACCTACGATTCTCCATAAAATTCCCTCTGGTGTTTGACTTTACAAGTCATTTCAAAATACAAGTGTTTTTATATTGAAGTTAAAAATAAAGACACCCCTTTAGGCTTTCATTTTCTTAAGTAAGGTCAGAATGTCTCAGAGCTATTATGGCAGATCACAGAGCAGGTATATTTATCATCTTTAAACCTTTATGATGAAACTCCTCCAGCATTTGGAGTGACAAACTTTTATTTTACATTGTAACATAATCATAAAATTAATAATGGATTTTAAAGGTGACAGATACTCATTTTACTATTTTTAAAAATGGGAAAATATGTTTCTAGACATAACGTGGTTCATGGTTTTTTACCACAGATTCAAAATCAATATGTTTAAGCATAACAATCCTTATTGCAAAGCATATATATATATATATATATATATATATATATATATATATATATATACATATACTTAGGAGTCCATATCTATATGAAGTCACTGCCAGTTAGGCCAGTGGTTAAAAAGTGTGCATGTGTTTATGCTTGTTCATGTAAGGGTCAGATTGAGAACTTCCCTAGTGCACGTGTGTTATTTTCAATAAAGTTGTGCAGGATGAAAATAATAATCAGGCCCTATAAAATGAAATAAATAACGAAGCCTCTACTTCACGGGCCTCTCAACTCTCATTAAACATGGCGCACAAGCAGACGGGAGGGACGCCCAAGCAAAGACTGCAAGCCGACCAAGGAACACAAGAAACACTGATGGACCTCATACAGCAGGTTCCAAAGATGTCCGACCTGCAGCAAATTGCTCTAGCCATCAAAGGTGCCCTCACCGATGCCATTATAGAGTTAAAGGATGAGCTGAGGGGGGTTTCGGATCGCCTTGACCAGGTAGAACGAGCAGCGGGTCGCCATGACGAAGATATCGGAAACCTTAAACAATACGCAGCCCGATACCAATACCACATGATAGAACTGCAAAGAAGACTGGAGGACCTCGATAACCGCGGGAGACAAAGGAACCTGAGAGTTAGGGGCATACCAGAGACGGTAGAATCGCTTTTCAACAACCTGACGGAGCGGGCACAGGATGCTCCGGTGGATTTTGAAAGGGCGCATAGAGCCCTTAAGCCGAGAGGAAGAGAAGGAGACCCTCCAAGAGATATAATCTGTTGTTTTACAGATTATAAATTGAAAGAGGAAGTATCGATCAGAGCAAGAGAACAGGAGGAGATCCGCTTCAACGGTGTGGTAGTCAAGATCTTCCAGGATCTATCACAGATCACTCTGAACCACCGAAGAGCCCTGCACTCGATTCTGGAAGCTTTGAGGGAACACAGAATCGTGTATAAATGGCGCTTCCCGTTCAGTCTTTGCATTACACTGCAGGGCCGCTCCTTCACAATGCACACCCCAGCCGACCTCCAGCAATTCTTCGAATTTACCAATCTCCCGGAGATTCCTGTCCCAGAATGGTACCAGGAGTTTGTAATTCCCGAGGCATGGAAAGATCACTTCCCGCCAATACCAGATCAACGCACACGGAGGAGGCGCCCAAACCTCACTCCATACAGGAGGGGAAGAAGAGACCAGATCGCGGCAGCTGTCCTGGCTATCTCAGAGGAACCTCTGGTGGAGTGACGACCTAAAGACCGTCGAGCCAAGCCTGGAATTTGTCTTTCTCTGGTTTCTGTTTTTCGCTTTTTTTTTTACTAAGATAAGTATACACTTTTTTGACTACTATCAGTTCGGAGTCTTTTACTCGCCCTCTGTTGCCTTTAATTTTCTATTCTAACTTGGTCGCTCTATGCACTTCCTTCCACATTAAAACGATCCACTTAGCTCGAACTGCCGCTTTCCCGTGGAGACAGGCAACTCGCTCCGACACCTCTCCTGCAGCTTTGTGCAAGCCCTAATCGGCCATATACTGCTACGGCAAGGAAACAGACAGCTGGATCCTTTTGAACATGTTAACACTGGCACAATCATTCAGTCTGAGCCGGGGGTGACTAGACCAATTCACCTGAGAGATGCATACTCACCCCTAGCTCTATAACCACCGGCTAGAAATGGACCTTGACACCGGGAGACACTGACATATATACAATTTTATCCTGTCGGCCAGCTCAATGCACACACAAACTAATCAAGGTTTAGCAAAGACTAGTGGGCCCATGATGGACGGACGTACTCAAACCCCCGTGCAGCTTAGTGACTGGATCCTTTCTACCCTTCCCGCACAGATCGGAGCCAGGCAGTATGCTGCTCTACCGAAGGGAGCCCTAACTGTGAGATGCTGGCTAACGAGGGGGCTCGGAGAAGCTATGTCCAGCACACCAGACTTTATGGTAAACATTAACTAGTCTTTTTGGCATTCAGCGGTGATCCGCAGGAACTCTCCAGGCTTAGAAACCTTGTTGCGTGAAGGTTCTAAATACTTCCGATTAGGCAACAGTCACAAGAGGACGGTAACAGTCTGCTCTCCATGTGGTTTTGCGGGGCCCCTCGTATACATATATACATAGGAGATGAGATGACCACAGAGGAGCTGTTCCCTTTGAGACACTGCGTCTCGCGATCTCTCAGCCCCTACACTGTCTATTTGAATGTTTATTTTTCTGGGGGCTGTTTGTTTTATTTAATTTCTTTTTTGGGGTGTGCTAAACTTTTCTGATGTTGAACTAACTGCCCTGTACCCAGGGGGACCAGTGGAGCTAGGGCGGCCCAACGCCCCTTTCAGAAGGCCATTAGCCTTTGGAGACTACCGCTCCTCTTTATAAGATACGACCCGGTTACAAACACATATACCTATACACTTTGCTTGACGCGGGTGAAATGATTCCCTGCTCTTATACGAGATAGTTGAGCCCCATATGCCATTAGTCCTTACGCAGTGTGGACGTGGGGGGTGCTCCTCTAGCTCCGCTGGTCCCGGGCAATACTGTTGTCATTGTTTGGTAGACAATTTAGAAACTTATTACTTAAAGCTTTATTTGCACTCGAAGGTTATACCATGACTGTGGATGACTTAAATTTCCTAGGTTTCTCTCCTGTTGGAGAGCCGTCTCGGAATCCCCTGTGCCAACCCACTCACCTCACCCTCAATCCGGTACTTCCGGATTGTCTAGAGAGAGGCACCCCTACGTTAAGTGAGTCAGGATTTTGGTCCTTGTTACTCACTAGATCCTCTCTGATCCCAAACGGAAGTATACCCCATTTACTCCGTTGTAATCCCCACAACTTTCCACCCCTTTACCTCCCTGACACTCACCCCCCTATATTACCCTCTTCTTCCCACGTCCTTTCCAGCAGACTTCTGGGACAATCTCATTCACCATGCCTGACATTTGTAAGCTTAAGGTAGTCTCGATAAAGGCCCAGGGCCTGAACATTCCCAAAAAGATCCATTAACCTTAGAGAACTACACAAACTTAAGGCCCAAATCGCGTTCATCCAGGAAACACACTTCAGAGGCCCACACATTCCGAGACTTAGTGATAAAACTTTTCCATCACTATACCATGCTTCTTCGACCAAGGGTAAAAGGAGGGGTGTCGCGATCATTTTAACCCGAAACCTCCCCTTTTCTTTCAAAGCGCAAAAAGCTGACCCAGAGGGTAGATTCCTCTTTATAAAGGGCTCGCTATACAACAGACCAATAATGTTTGTAAATGTATACGCTTCCAATTGCCACCAGGTCTCCTTCATTAGGGGAGTGTTTGAACAATTGATACCATCCCAAGAGGGATTGACCGTATTCGGGGGCGACATGAATGTCTCCCTCCAACCTCACCTAGACTCATCCTCTGGCTCATCCTCTATTCCATATCGAGCCCTCTGACAAATTAGGCTCCAACTCAACTTGCTAGCTCTACATGACACATGGAGGACCCTATTCCCAGACACCAAAGATTACACCTTCTTCTCCCCCCCGCGCCAAAAATACTCTAGATTGGATTATCTATTTCTGACTCATGCTCATCTCTGACCATCATCCTATCACCATCACTTTACAACTCCCGCAGACAGATCAAAGGGAAAAGACTTGGAAGATGAACTCATTTTTACTGACAAACCCGGTCCATAAATTCCAAGTAGAGACAGACTTAAAAACCTATTTCAAGCACAATTCCACCCCGGACGTCTCTGACATGAACATTTGACTAGCTCATAAATGTTTTATTCAAAGAACTTGCTTAGCCCTTTCTTCTCGCCTCAAAAGAGAGAAGCAGGCGCAGATTACAAAGCTAACCGATAAAATTCGCAGATTAGAAGCTGCTCATAAACAATCGAGAGCTGCAGCAATCTATGACACCCTGATACAGGCCAGGAAAGATTTACTGGAGGAATTAGGGAAACTAACCAAACGAAAATTCCTTTTAGCCTCCAAATTATTTTATGAGCAGGCCAACAAAAATGGCAATCTACTAGCCAGGCTCCTTCAAGGGAGGAAGACACATACAAACATCTTCAACATACAGAACAGAGCAGGTCATAACACACAGCGTTCTGATGAAATTGCTAAAGATTTTGTTGATTACTATACCAGACTGTACAATATTTATACCCGGTCGAAGACATATTACCACACACTCAAACGATCACATACCATACAAGATCACCTAACCAAATCTAACATACCCTTATTTCAGCAGAAAACGCCCTTGTCCTAGAATCTCCCACAACGACACGAGAATTCCTACAGGCAACCCTAGCTATGAAACCCTGCAAAAGCCCAGGTCTGGGTGGGCTGCCTAACTTATACTATAAAACCGTTTCCATACCGCTAGCATCACACTTCACTAAAGCATTTAACTCCCTAGCCAATATCCCTACCCCTCCCAGAGATCTATTGGAAGCGCATATTACCGCAATCCCCAAACAAGGGAAAGACCATACCCAACCAAGCAATTATCATCCCATATCTCTCCTTAACACGGACGTCAAATTATTAGCAAAAATCCTGGCAAGAAAACTCATCCCCTTGCTCCCAAATTAGATCTCCCATCATCAAGTGGGCTTTGTTCCAGGCCGCGAGGCATGCGATAACACAAACAAGGCAATCAACATCAGTTATTGGCTTAAGAGGTCGGGAATAGAGGACTTTTTTTTATCCACGGACGCGGAAAAGGCATTTGACAGGGTGGCCTGGGACTTCCTTAGAGAGGTCCTTCGATACCTAGGATTGGGCGAATTTATGCTCGCTAGTATTTTAAGCCTTTATTCCAATCCTTTGGCTAGAGTTGAAGTAAACGGTCACCTGTCGGACGCCTTTTCAATCCGCAATGGAACTAGGCAAGGTTGCCCCCACTCACCTCTGAATTTCATACTCACACTAGAACCTCTTTTGAACAACATCCACAACAACCCTGATATCTCTGGAGTATTTATAGCTAAGCGAACATTTAAAATAGCTACGTTTGCAGATAATATCCTATTATTCCTTTCTAGACCTAAGATTACAATCCCCAATTTACTCAAAGAATTGCACCAGTACGGGCAAATCTCCAATTTCAAAATAAATTATAGTAAATCTTACGCCCTAAACATTTCTTTGTCCGATAAGACGTTAGCGGAATCCAATGAATCTTCACCATTCTCCTGGCAATCTATTGCAATCCCATACTTAGGAATAAGACTCCCACCTGACCTGGCTAAGCTCTATTATTTAAATGTTCTCCCTTTTCTTCAAAAATGCACCAATGACTTGGCTAGCTGGAGTAAGTTGAGCATGTCCTGGTTCGGTAGAGCGGCCGCGCTGAAGATGACCACCCTCCCCAGGTTCCTCTACCTAGCTCAGGTGATTCCCATCTCCCTCCTAAAAGCATTTTTTCAGGCACTACAGTCAAAATTCAATGACTTCCTTTGGAAGGGAAAAACGCCCAGGATCAGTTTACAGAGGTTAACGGCACCGAAAAATAAAGGAGGCATTGGACTCCCAAATTTCAGCAAACATTATATGGTGGTTTTGCTCACAAAATTTGTGGACTGGCATATCCATAGTAGACAAAAATATTGGGTAGAACTAGAACACTTAATCACTGGTACCCTGCCGCAACATGTAGCCTGGCTACCGGGAAAATATAGAGACCAGTCCATTAAAGTCCATCCTCTGGTGTCTCCCCAAATAACTATATTACAGACTATTTCTAAATTTGAGCCCATCTCAACCATACCGGGCCCAATGACCCCGATAAAAGATAATCCAGACTAGAGAGAAGATTTGCTTCTTTCCCACCAAACTTTAACCCTAGGGCTTCCCACTTCTTCCATGAGGTCAAGTTGTGCTCTCAGACAACCTTCACGGAACCACACGACATCCCCCCAATACCCCATTGGCCTTTTCTTCAGATTAGTCATTTCTTAAACGATCCAGTCAATAGACCAGCTTTCTCCAGACCGAAAACCTTGTTCGAAAAACTATGCTCTGGCGCACCTCAGAGACACCTGATTGCGACAATTTACACCCTAATTTCCTCTATGGACGCAACCAATTTACAGCCAATTAAAATCGCCTGGGAGACACTGGGAAATCCTGCCTTTCAGAAGGGCAGTGGGAATCAGCTTGCTCTATCACCCTCAAGGGAACTCTAAATGTTACAACCCAAGAACATAATTACAAGGTAATTACCCAATGGTACAGAACACCTGCCTTAATCCACAAAATCTTCCCTTCACTTCCAGACCTCTGCTGGGATCGATCGATTCTTCAAATTTGGTGGGAATGTCCACATATCTCCCCATATTGGGAAAAAGTTCACAATGTAATACGTAATGTTTCTTCCTACCCCATCGAATTCACCCACCAGCAATACCTTCTTCACCATTCAAACATCATGGGACATACATACAATAAATCTCTAGTTATGCATATGATTAATTCCGCCAGGAATCCCTCCCCTTTGGAGGCAGACAACAACACCTTCAATCACAGACTGGCTGATCAGACTGAATAGAACCCAAGAAATGGAGGAACTGATAGCTATTTCAGATGAACGCATAACATCTTTTCATAAGACATGGCTAAGATGGATCAACTTTAAAACGACTGACCAATGCAGAGATCTATTGAGTGTGGCGACCTAGACACATCAGACAATATAGTGCAGGCTCTGCATTCAACTGTCTATAGCTTCCCTAGGGACCCCAAGCAATGAAGTTCTGCTTTCCCCCAACCCCACCCCCTTCAATCCCCTACCAGTCCCCATCCCCCTTACTACTCCCCCCTTCCCCCCACCCTATTCAGGTGATCTTTATCATCCCCCACCTAACAGTACCTTATCACTTGTGCCAGACAGAGATATCAAAGAGTCAACTTTAAAGGAAAAAAAGAAAGACCTTGGAATGCCAAAGCACTTTGAAGGCCATGTTCCATGTATTGTGTAAGAGACTGGAAAAAGGGTTAAGGGACAGGAATAGGAAAAGGAAGCTTCTTTGCTTGATTATGTTTCTATGTCCAAAAGTTGATGCACGCCTAAGTTTGTTAATCTCCTAGGATTAGAGGCACCAACTTTGAAACTTGTTTTGTGAATGCTTTTTGTAAAATAGATTCTACAAATGTCTGTTCTATCCCTGTACTTACTCATTTTCAGCTGTACTGTGTTTATTTTTCTTTAATAAAATATTATGGAAGTAAAAAGTCCTGGAAAGGGCTAGAGGGCTGCAAAAGGAAGCAACATGGGGGTAAGAGTAGGACAAGTGCCCTGCAAACAAATGTGGATAGGGAAATAATTTAAAATCACATAACAAAAAAATGGAGGAGGGGGTGGATGTGGAGAAGGAGGTTGAGTAGGCCATGACCGTGGCGGTGTAGGTGGAAGCGGCAGTGGAGGAGGAGGTAGCCAACACTGTTTTTGTGTTTGTTTGTTTTTTCTAATTGCGGTAGCCCCCAAAATATTGAGACATATTAAAAAAAAAACAAGTATACCAATGGCTGTGTGAGGCCGTTCTAAAAGTCTATTCTGCACAAGGTACAGACAAGTCTTGTGGGATCCATGCTTGGTTAATTTTAATAAACATTAGCTTGTCCACGTTGGCTGTGCACAGGCAGCTGCGTTTGTCTGTGATAACGCCCCCTGCCGTGCTAAACACACGTTCAGACAATACACTGGCTGCAGGGCAGGCCAGCACCTCCAAGGTATAAAGGGCAAGCTCAGGCCATGTGCCCAATTTGGAGACCCAGAAGTTGAATGGGACAGACCCATCAGTCAGTACGTGTAGGCGTGTGCGCACATACTGTTCCACCATGTTGCTGAAATGCTGCCTTCTGCTAAGACGTTGCCTATCAGCTGGTGGTGCTGTTTGTTGTGGCGGGCTGCTGACAAAGCTTTTCGACATTTTGGCCATGCTAACCCTGCCTTCTGAGGTGCCCCCGGTGTCACAGCTGCATTGGTGACCTCTTCCTCCTCCTCCGCCTTCGCCTTGTGCTTCCACTGAGCAGCCTGTGTCATTTGGGAATGCCCTCAGCAGCGCGTCTACCAGCGTGCGCTAGTAGTCGCGCATCTTCCAATCACACTCCAGTGAGGGAATTAAGAACGGCATGTTGTTCTTGTAATGGAGATCCAGCAGGGTGGCCACCCAGTAATCAGCACAAGTTACAATGTGGGCAACTCGACTGTCGTTGAGCAGGCACTGCAGCATGTAGTCGCTAATGTGTGCCAGTCTGCCCAGAGGCAAAGACAAGCTGTCCTCTGTGGGAGGTGTATCATCTGTGTCCTCCGTATCCTCCCAGCAATGCTCCAGTGATGTCCACGAGCTGCGTTGGGTGCCACCCTGCTGTGAACATGGTTCCTCCTCCTCTCCTCCTCCTTTCCTCCTCCTCCTCATCCTCGTCCTCCTCATCCTCCATAACTGTGCCCTGGCTTGAAAATGTTTTACCTGGCCTATGCTGGTGCAGGAACCCACCCTCCGAGCCACTTGTGAATGACTGGCCTGATAACCTAGGAAATGTCCCCTCTTCCTCCTCCTATTCCTCCTGTGCCACATCCTCTTCCATCATCGCCTGAAGTGTTTTTTCAAGGAGACATAGAAGTCGGATAGTAACGCTGAGAACAGCATCATTGGCACTGGCCATGTTGGTGGAGTACTCGAAACACCGCAATATGGTACACAGGTCTCGCATGGAGGCCCACTCATTGGTGGTAAAGTGGTGCTGTTCTGCAGAGTGACTGAGCCGTGCGCGCTGCTGCTGAAACTCCACTATTGCCTACTGCTGCTCGCACAGTCTCTCCAGCATGTGCAAGGTGGAGTTCCACCTTGTGGGCACGTCGCATAGGAGGCGGTGAGCGGGAAGGCTGAAGTTCTGCTGCAGCGCAGACAGACGGCCCTCATTTTCTGCAGCAGCTCTGACATATCCTGGTAGTTTTTTAGAAGTTTCTGCACCACCAAATTCAGCACATGCGTCAGGCAAGGGATGTGCGTCAAACCGGCTAGGCCAGAGCTGCTACAAGATTTCACCCATTATCGCACACCACCAGACCGGGATTGAGGCTCAGTGGCAACAACCACTCATCGGTCTGTTGTTCAATGCCCATCCATAGCTGCTGAGCAGTGTGGGGTTTATCTTCCAAACATATCAGTTTTAAAACAGCCTGCTGTTGTTTCCCACTGGATGTGCTGAAGTTGGTGGTGAAGGTGTTACACTGATCATATGAGGAGGTGGTAGAGGAGGAGGAAGCGCAGTAGGAGAAGGAGGCAACAGGAGGCAAAGAGAAATGCCCTGCAATCCTCGGTGGCGGGAGGACATGCGCCAAACGGCTAGCCGCCTCAGGCCCACCCGCCACTACATTTGCCCAGTGTGAGGTTAGCGAGATATAGCGCCCCTGCCCGTGCTTACTGGTCCACGTATCAGTGGTTATGTGGACCTTGTCACAGATGGCGTTGCACAGTGCACACTTGATCTCGTCCCCGACTTGTTTGTGCAGGGAAGGGATGGCTCGCCTGGAAAAATAGTGGCTGCTGGGAACCACGTACTGTGAGACAGCCACCACCATCAGGTTTTTAAAACTGTCAGTTTCCACCAGATGGAATGACAGCATTTCAAAGGCCAGGAATTTTTAAATGCTGGCATTCAGGGCCAGGGATCGTGGGTGGGTAGGGGGGTACTTCCTCTTTCTCTCCAGTGTTTGGGAGATGGACAGCTGTAAGCTTCCATGGGACCATGGTGTGGAAAGGCTTGGGGACGGTGGCGGACATGGTGGCGTTGCTGTCACATGGTCTGTTTGCTAGGTGGCAGGTGACACTGGCACTGTAGAGGTGGAGGAAGAGGCAGAGGCAGCAGCAGAAGAGGAAGCAGGAGGAGGCAGAGACCTTTCTTGGATTTTGAGGTACTTATTCCACTGCAGCTCGTGCTTTGAATTTAGATGCCTGGTCATGCAGGTTGTGCTCAGTTTTAGAACATTTGTGCCTCGCTTCAGGCTCTCATTGCACAGTGTGCTAACCACTCGTGTCTTGTCGTCAGCACATTGTCTGAAGAACTGCCACGTCGGGGAATGCCTTTGCAGGCGTACTGTCTAGGGGACGGTCGCTCCGCTTTTGCAACCTGCTTCCTCTTTTGCTGTGCTGGTGCCTCTGTGCGACCACCAACTCTTCCTCCAAACTGCACACATCACTCGCATGACCTTCATTCCATGTGGGGTCTAGGACCTCATCATCCTCCTCCACATCATCTTCTACCCACCCTTTACCACTGCCCTCCTTGTCAGTCTGCACACTGTGGAAAGCCGCAGCAGTTGGCACCTGTGTTTCGTCATAATCAGAGACGTGCTGCAGTGGTGTTTTCATGTCCTCATCCTTCAACAGAAGTGGTTGGGCATCGGTGCGCTCAATGTCTTCCACTTCTGGGACAGGGCTATGTGGCTGGCCCACAGAAAGCACACCAGGAGAGTCATCAAAAAGCATAAGAGACTGCTGCATGACTTGGGGCTCAGACTGCTTGGCTGATTTACAAGGGCCTGAGGTGAAAGACAGATGGCCATGGGGTTCAGGTGCCAACTCTGAGCTTTCATCAAGGGACCGGGTGGGAGACAATGTGAAGGAACTGGAGACATTGTCAGCCATCCAATCTACTAGCGCCTGTACTTGTTCTGGCTTCACTATTCGTTGAGCGGCATTCGGGCCTACCATATAACGTTGAAGGTTCTGCCGGCTACTAGAACCTGAGGAAGGTGTTTCACTTGTGCGTGTAGCTGGCACAAATCGACCACATCATCTCCTTTCAACTTGAACTTCACCAACACCAGCAGCACCATGACCACGTCCCTTATATTACGCTCTCCTCATTCTGGACGCAAATGTACTATGTAACACTATTAATACAAAAAAACAATAAATTCTTCTTTTTTTTTGTAAAACAGCAACGTAGACGCACTTTTTATTTTTGTGTAAGAAATGCACCGCTCATACCAGCAGCAGGAACCTCTCCCTATAGCACTATGAGATGATTTTAGAACAATGATTTGTCCCTCACAGGAGCAGCAGGAAACTCTCCCTATAGCACTATGAGATGATTTTAGAATAATAATCTGTCCCTCACAGCAGCCGTAGGAACCTCTCCCTATAGCACTATGAGATGATTTTAGAACAATAATCTGTCCCTCACAGCAGCAGCAGGAACCTCTCCCTATAGCACTATGAGCTGATTTTAGAACAATAATCTGTCCCTCACAGGAGCAGCAGGAACCTCTCATTATAGCAGTATGATATGATTTTAGAACAATAATCTTTCCCTCGCAGGAGCAGCAGGAACCTCTCCCTATAGCACTATGAGATGATTTTAGAACAATAATCTGTCCCTCACACCAGCAGCAGGAACCTCTCCCTATAGCACTATGAGATGATTTTAGAACAATAATATGTCCCTCACAGGAGCAGCAGGAACCTCTCCCTATAGCAGTATGATATGATTTTAGAACAATAATCTGTCCCTCACAGGAGCAGCAGGAACCTCTCCCTATAGCACTATGAGATGATTTTAGAACAACAATCTGTCCCTCACAGCATCAGCAGGAACCTTTCCCTATAACACTATGAGATGATTTTAGAACAATCATCTGTCCCTCACAGCAGCAGGAACCTCTCCCTATAACACTATGAGATGATTTTAGAACTATAATCTGTCCCTCACACAGCAGCAGAAACCTCTCCCTATAGCTCTAAGAGATGATTTTAGAACAATAATCTGTCCCTCACACCAGCAGCAGGAATCTCCCCCTGTAGCAGTATGAGATGATTTTAGAACAATCTGTCCCTCACACCAGCAGCAGGAACCTCTCCCTATAGCACTATGAGATGATTTTAGAACAATAATCTGTCCCTGACAGCACCAGTAAACTGTATCTACTCCAGTATCAGATGGTTTTAGAACGCTAATCTTTCACCTCACAGCATCGCCGGGAACCTGTCTCTAATGCAGAATGAAATTATATTAGATCGGTAATCTATCCCTCACAGCACTAGTAAACTGTACCTAGTCCAGTATCAGATGGTTTTAGAATGCTAAGCTTTCCCTCATAGCACCGCCAGGAACCTGTCTGTAATGCAGGATGAGATGACATTAGATCGGTAATCTATCCCTTACAGCACTAGTAAACTGTACCTAGTCCAGTATCAGATAGTTTTAGAATGCTAATCTTTTGCCTCACAGCACCGCTAGGAACCTGTCTTTAATGCAGGATGAGATCATATTAGATCGGCAATCTATCCCTCACAGCAGCGGTAGCATGCTCTCCCTACACTAGCCTGAGACGATGTGACACGTGGCACTACGTGACTCCAGCTCATATAGAGGCTGGGTCATATGATGCACTAGCCAATCACATCCATGCCATTAGTAGGCATGGCTGTGATGGCTTCTAAGGGCAAATGAGTGAAAAGCTTGTTGATTGGCTGCCCTGCAGCTATAGATAAGGTGTGAAAAATACCCGAATACCGAACCCAAACCCAGACTTTTTTCAAATGTCCGGGTTTGGGGCACGGATACCCCAAAGTCTGGTACAAACCCAAACTTTACAGTCCGGGTTTGCTCAACTCTAGAATTGGGTGATTGCCACCTTTAAGTAATGAAGTAAGTAAGTAATACTGTCATCACCTTGCTGGAGAAGTAATTTCATTACCAGTCACTTGCTGGCTCTAGAAGTGATAGAATAAACTTGCAATTAAGTCTGTCTATACATGGCTAGCTTTTTTTTTCAGTCAGCCTGTGGGCTGAATAAAATAAAATGAACAGTTTCCACCATCTACACAAATATGGTGGATGGAGGAATTCACCCCCCTTGGAACTTTGTACAGCAGGGATTGTCAGCAGCAACTGATTGAGAAAAGTCCTCCATCTTGTTTGTTTGACAAAAGTCAATCAAACTTCTGTTGAACTGGCGGGGGGGCTGCTGAACCAGCCACATTTTGATCTTTCTATGGCCATCTTTAATCAAAATAACAGTAAGAACAAGCAGATGACAGTATAAGTACATGGCTGTTGCTGGAAAAATATTCATCCTATATCCCCTCAACATTGAAATTCTGTTTTTACATGAATACATTACTGTTGCCATCAACAACCAACATCGGTTAAAAAAACGCTATAAAAAAGTCTTCATACACTAATACTTAGCAAAAAAAAGAACACATTGTGCTCCTCATCATGACAACAAATGCCATCACTCGCTTTAGTAAGTTAGAAAATAAAACAATAATTTGATCAGACAGCATGCTTAACAAGAACCAGAAAATGTTACTATTTTCAGTTTTTACAGCTTGTAAAATGCCAATTGTTTAAAGAGCAGCACAACGATTTTTCCTGTTGAAATATTACAGTTATTTATGCAGACCTATATATCAGACTAAAAATGAGGTAATAATTGAAAGGAAAGAGGGCAGAGGAAATGAATCAAAAGGCTTACATTTAAAGTGCATCAAAAGCCTAAACTTTTTAAATATTATGGCAAGAACCAGAGCTCTATATGAGTTTTATTGCTGCCTGTGCCCTTGCTAGGGAGATTTCAACCTCATTATTTATTTTTTGTGAACATTGTCATTGGGACTGAATGTGAGAAAAAATATAAGTATTTGAATTATCACTCAGATAGGAATAGAATAGAACAGAATGGATCCCTTCTCATACTTATTCCAGTGACAACTGACTAAGAGGGGACACTATTGAGAAGTCTCCCCTCACTTTATGTGGGGTCTACATGACAGGAAATGATAGGAAATCTTCCCAATGGGAACACAGATGGCAAAAAACTAATAGGGCACCTTTATATCCTCTACTCTATTTAAAAATGTAAAAAGTTGCTTTCCAAATACTAGAGTTTTGTCATGTCACTATGTATGAGAAGAAGAATAGAGGGGGCAGTACAGCTTTAAAATCAGTTGCCAGAGAACCCTTAGACACAAACAATGGATCTGAGCAGCTAGGAATCAGGTAATAATAACAACAGTAATTGCATTCATTTTTTAAACTACCTGTTTACTGACTGGAATCTCATCTGGTTTCATCTGTTTAATGTTATATATTTTTTACTTAAATAAAACAAAATTAGAAAATTATTTAAACAAAACACTTATACTGGTTTCTTCACTTGTAGCGCTTTACATTTATACTGTGACAGCATAATGATATATTTTGAAAATTTTAGATAATAGAAAAGCATTTTCATTATAATAGAGCTCCCGGGTATCAATTCAAATCTGTTGCAGGCCGTTAGTAGTTTAAAGTCTTTCAATTTAGTAGTAGACAGGTGTCTTCATCATATTTGACATAATAGCTTTAAGCTATATATAAAGGAAGAAGATAAAGGTTGATCACACAGCCTCACTACTTTGCTCTGCTGTCCAGCTGTCTGTTTTATATTGTTACTGAATAAGTTAAACACTGCATGCAAAGCCTGGACAAAGAGAATACAGCACACACATTTACTAATCTTGAGACTCCCGGTGGTAATTGCAATTAACATAAATTTAAACGTGTAATATCATATTATCATTCAGGTGGTACCATGTAATATGCTACATTTTGTCATTTGTTTTCAGAAAGTATAGTATTATATAGCATAGGTTTAGTGATCACAATGTTTGAGCTATTTTTGCAGGTAGTGATGGGCGTATCTGCTTGAGTTTTATTCACATGAATCTTTGGTGGATGTGGCAAAAAATACAAACATTTAGAACTATTCATAGCTAAAAGGCAAAGGATCATCAAACGAAGGGCATGTTGAAAACAAGGCTTACAGTAAAACATTAAAAATGCACAAATCCTTCAAATAACATGCTTAGGGGATGCCTTGAGCTTTTGAAGTGGTTTACCTGTAAGAGGTACTAAAACAAAACTAATATTTAGAAAGAAAAAAACTACCGTTTGCTACTACATGACATTTCCCTGCCATTTTGTTATGTTTGTAAACAAAGCCATTTTCAAGGATCAACAAAAGATTATAAAACAAAAAGAATGAGGAGCTGGACACTCCAGGGGCATGTACCAATACAAAAAAAAAAGAAGTAAAAATACTATTCTGTGGGGAGCAGCTCTTTTAATAAGGCTTAAACAGCAACATTAAAAACATAAAGGTCTCACATGCTTGGGGTTGCCTTAAAGCATATCTGAAACCAATACCGGTTACTTAATATATTGAAGCATACCAATCCTTAGACGTGGCATCTACATTTGTTTTCCTTTATTTCCAACTAGTGATCCTGCCAGTTGCACCCCACCTTCTGGATATAATCATTCCTCAATTAAATCTATGGGGGAGCAAGTCACCCTTGGACAGCATCATTGTCAATCCGTGCAGAGGGTGAGGTCAGATGAGCTTGTAGATTTTGATGCATTTTACATACAATAAGGGGTTGATTTACTAAAACTGCAGAGTACAAAATTCGGTGCAGCTCTACATAGAAACCAATCAGCTTCCAGTTTTTTTTTGTCAAAGCTTAATTGAACAAGTTGAAGTTTGAAGCCAATTGGCTATCATGCACAGCTGCACCAGATTTCGCATTCTCCAGTTTTAGTAAATCAACACCTAAGTGACTAACAAAGTTAAGCCTAAACACTGCTATACACGGGCCAAATATCGGCCGTATTAGAAATTGGATAACATTAGGCCAGTGTGTACAGCTGCCTATCTGACAAAAGCCAGCCTTAAATTTGGCTTCCGTCAAATGAGCCTGTTGGAAAACCAGCAGCCGACCAGCATCTGACCATTGTATTTTGGCAGGGGGGGCAGTCCCTAGCTCAGCGGGAGATCACTGCAGTTAGTGCAGTGAGCTCCTTGTGATGTCCTTAGTTTCTTTCCATTCAGCCTGCTGGTTTAAATGAAAAAAACTACCTGTGTGTTCCAGGTGTAATTTGGGTAGCACTCTGTATTAAGCACACAAAAATAAATTGGTTTTATTTATTACCTTAAGTTAATATTGTGCAATTTACAGGCTTTAAATTGTCGTTAAACACCAAACACTTCATATTTTATTTCTTTTAGTCTGTTACCTTTATTATAAAAAAAATTTAAAATACAGTTTATATATATATTTTATTCAGTTTTGTAAGACTCAAACAATATAAATACCATGAATATGAATTATTAATTGAATCTGCCTTTACCCAAAATCTTAACATCCAGGGGGCTGTTGAATTTCTGCAAATCTTGGTCTGTCTGAAGACCTCTTCTGCTTCCCTTCCCACTGACAAATTATGAAAGCTACTGTATATTTGTCACACACAGAGTGCTTTAAGAAACTCTAGTGGTGTTAAGTAGACAAGGGCATTGATTTACTAAAACTGGAGAGTGCAATATAAGGTATAGCTGTGCACGGTAGCATATCAGCTTCTAACTTCAGCTTTTTCAATTAAGCTTTAATGCAAGAACTGGAGGTTGATTGGTTTCTATGCACAGCTGCACCAGATTTTGCACTCTCCAGTTTCATAGTTACATAGTTAGTCAGGTTGAAAAAAGACACAAGTCCATCTAGTTCAACCAAAAAAAGAGAAAACATATATATAACATACAATCCCATATACAGTATCTCACAAAAGTGAGCACACCCCTCACATCCCTGCAAACACTCTACCATATCTTTCCATGCGACAACACCGAAGAAACAACACCCCACCACAACGCAAAGCAGCGAGTGCACAACAGTGCAAACTCGCCAACCCCCAAAACAGCCCAACACACAGCCACCAATATCCAAACCGCCGGCAACAAAAGCGAGCACACCCCCAAGCGAAGTTTCAGTAAATCAACCCCACTATTTTTTCCATTCGGTATTACGCAGCATAATTGGAGGTATACGTACTGGAAAGAGGGAAAAGATAGAAGGTTCATCACTAGTGTTGAGCGAACCCGGACTGTAACGTTCGGGTCCGTACCGAACTTTAGGGTGTCCGTGGCACGGACCCGGACCCGGACATTTCAAAAATCGTTCGGGTTCGGTCCGGGGTTCTGCTATTTTACTCCACGTGTTGAGAAGCTGCAGGGCAGCCAATCAACAAGCGTTTCACTGGTTTGCCCTTAGAAGCCATCACAGCCATGCCTACTAATGGCATGGCTGTGATTGGCCGGTGCATCATGTGACCCAGCCTCTTTATAAGCTGGAGTCACAGTGCTGCAGTCACATGCTCCTTGGGTTAGTATAGGGAAAGGTAGCTGACGGCGTGAGGGACAGATTTTAGCCATTTTAAGACCTGATCCTGCATCCTGAGATAGATTACTTTACTACTGCTGTCTGTGCTGTTGCTCTGAGGACAGATAGCAGAAAT
>BLSH010333321.1:475998-510171 GCA_018402905.1 Glandirana rugosa | reverse complement strand
TAGTTGGGATAATGTGTGGAAACATAGTAGTCGTTTCTCTGTATGTAACGGGTCGTTTGGATATGTAAGTGATATAACTAAAGGTTTGCTGGGCAATGTATGTCTCTTTGCTGATGATACAAAGGTGTGTAATAGGGTTGATAGCCCTGGAGGTGTCTGTAACATGGAACATAATTTGGCATTGCTGGAAGATTGGTCAAAGCAGTGGAGACTGCAGTTCAATATTTCTAAATGTAAAATAATGCATCTAGGGAATAAGAATCCCCTTAGAGAGTACAGCATTGGGGGCACAGTGTTAACCAGCACTACAGAAGAAAAAGATTTGGGGGTGCTTATTTCAGATGATTGCAAAATGAGCAAACAGTATAACCAGGCAGTGGGAAAAGCAAATAGAATCCTGGGATGTATCAGTAGAGGGATCACCAGCAGGAGGAAGGAGGTTCTGATTCCTCTATATAGATCTTTAGTGAGACCTCACTTAGAATACTGTGTCCAGTTCTGGAGACCACACTTACAAAAAGATATTGATAAAATAGAACCAGTTCAGAGACGGGTAACAAAGATGGTGAAAGGTCTGGGGGATAAAACATATCAAGAGCGACTTCAGGAACTTAATATGTACAGTCTGGAGGAAAGAAGGGAGAGGGGAGACATGATTGAAACCTTTAAATACATCAAGGGGGTGAATAAGGTTCAGGAGGGCAGTCTTTTCAATAAGAAACCAAAATCAAGAACACGGGGACATGACCTTAAACTAACTGGGGGGAAGTTCAAAACTAATCTTAGAAAGTATTATTTTACTGAAAGGGTGGTTGATGATTGGAATAAACTACCAACAGAGGTTGTGAGACAGTCAACAGTAAATGGCTTTAAACATGCTTGGGATAAACATAAATCCATAGTCAAACAACAAGGTTAATGTAAAAAAAATATATATATATAAAAAAAAATAAATAAATAAATAAAAAGGGGCAGACTCGATGGACTACTCAGTCTTTTTCTGCCGTCACTTTTCTATGTTTCTATGTTCCACCCAATGTATAAGGTCCACAAAGCGCCTGGTTCCATCTGATGTCTGTCTGCCTGGCACAAAACCCACCTGATCCGGGTGGATAATTTGGGGTATGACAGGGGACAGGTGCTGTGCCAGGAGTTTGGCATACAATTTTGCATTGGTGTTAAGGAGTGAGATTGGTCGGTAGTTGGCGGGATTGTCCGGTGCTTTGCCTGGCTTGGGTATGGTGACTATTAATGCCTTCAACAACTCTTTGGGGATATTACCCTTTGTTGCCAATTGGTTGTAGGTGTTATATAAATGGGGGGGCCAGGAGGGTGTCAAACTTTTTATAATATTGGTTAGGTAAGCCATCTTGGCCAGGGGTCTTGTGAAGGGGGAGTTGTTTGATCATTTTTAGTATTTCATTTGGGGTAAAGGGCTCTGTTAAGGATGTTAGCTGATCAGAGGAGATTGCGGGGAGATGAGTGGTTGCTAGGAATTTTGCAATGTCTTTTGGTTTAGGGGGGGTCATAGGTTCTGTTGCAGTCAGATTGTAGAGTTTGGCATAAAATCTGCTAAACTCATTGGCAATCTTAAATGTTTACCTTGGGAGGTCGTGAGGAAGGAGATTTTTTGTTAGAGAGGTGTCGTTTAAGCTGCTTGGCCAGGTAGGCTCCTAGTTTGTTGGCCGAGGAGTAGGATGTCAGCCTGAGAAGTTTAATGTAGAGGTTGAATTTAAAGCGAAGGTGTCCACTGAGTTTGTATCTTAGAGTTTTGAGTTCTGCAGCAGTCTTGGTGGTAGGATTTTGTTTGTTTGTGAGTTCTAAGTTGCCAATTTTGTGTAATAGAGATTCTGTGGTGGAGGTATGTATTTTCTTGTGTATGCTCCTAGTTTTATGAAGAGACCTCGTAGGCAAGCCTTGTGAGCATTCCAGATCATGGCACAGTCAGCCACAGAGTTCACATTGTTCAAAAAATAGTTCTGAATCTCGGATTGAATTTGTAGTTTGAAGGCTGGATTATTAAGAAGGGAGGTATATAGTCTCCAAATTGTGTGTCTGGAAGAATGAGTGGTGTCAGATAATTTAATCGTCACTGGTGCGTGGTCGGACCACGTGATCATTCCGATTTGTGCCTGAACAATAGATTGCAGCAGGTGTTTGTCAGTGATAATCAGCTCAATCCGAGAATAAGATTGATGTGGGGAGAAATAGAAGGTATAGTCCCTCTCCAGGTTGTGTAGGCACCTCCAAGCATCGTACAGAGCCTCTCTTTGTAGAAGAGCAGAGAGGGCTGCGGGTCTATGTTTTGTGGGGTTGGTTGTGTCTAGCATTGGATCAACAATCTCATTGAAATCTCCACACATTATTAAAGGTGCAGTTCTGTAGGGGCTAATTTGGAGAGCAGGGTTATAAAGAATTTTTTTCTGGGCCATGTTGGGTGCATATACATTAACAATAGTGAGGGGGCGATTGTCAATTGTGGCTGACAGGATGAGGTATCTGCCATCTTTATCAGCTTCACTATGGTGTAGTGTAAAATTCACTGATGCGCTTATGGCAATCAGCAACCCTCTTTTTTTTGCGACGCGCTTGCAAAGAAGCAGTGTGAAAATCTTTTGTGTTTGCATGAGGGTTGTTTGAGTCTGGAAAAATGGGTTTCTTGCATGCAGAGTACATTTGCGTGTTGAGATAGGGCTTCCTTCCATAATAGGTTGCGTTAAAAGGGGGAATTCAGCCCTTTGACGCTTATAAACGTAAGTGTAATGGGCATAACGAATGATAATGCTTGGAGGAACCTGCCAGTGGTAGAAGACCTTACCCCTTGGTCTGTTACACTATGTAGGAAGGAAACAAATACAGTTTTTGGCATAAGAGAGCATGCATAGTATTCACTTTTGATATCAGATCAAGAATTTGAAACAAGTAACAAGTTATTAACAAGAACTGGGGTATACAATATGTTTAACAGTTCGTATACTAAGGTGTGCTTGGCACACTATAACCTGGGGGGTGGAAAAAGGAAATATGCATAGATTGCACAAGCCGGATTGGTGTCGCAGGAGGGCTGGGTATGTCTGCAGGCCATGATGTTTAGTTCATGGAGGGCACTGGGTTCTGGGAGTTAGAAGGTGAGGGAGCAGACACTCTTTGTCCTGTATCATTGGGGGGAGGAGCAAACCCCAGTTTGTCAGTTTTTTGTATCCTTCTTTGGGTGTGAGGATGGTGACCGTTTGGTGTTTGTACGCGACCAATAGCTTTGTTGTGAAGCCCAATTTGTAGGTTATTTTGTTTTGTTGTAGGACAGAGGTGATGGGCATGAAGGCTCTACGCATCCCCATTGTAGCAGGCGAGAGGTCAGAAAACATCTTTACGTTGATGTAGGGGGCTGGTAGAGATTTTGTGGCTTTGACAGTCAAGAGGATTTGTTCTTTTACATGGAAAAAATGAATCCGAGCGAGAACATCCCTCGGCATGTCAGCAGGTAGGTGCGATGGCTTAGCAATTCTATGGGCTTGGTCAATTAAGATATCATGGGTGCTCAGATGTGGGAGTAGTTTTGAGATAAGTTGCTGTAAGTATGGGGTTTTCACTAATTCTGGGACCCCCCTAAGTTTTATGTTATCACGTCTAGCACGATCTTCTAAATCTGCCAATTTTTGTTTAATGTGGTGAATTTCCTTTGCATGGTGCTCGTGTGCATCAAGTAATTTGTTATGTGCCTTGGAATAATCTTGCACATTATCTTCTAGTACATCTGCTCTTTCTTCCAGGCAGTCTACTCTATCATGTATCTGAGAGATGGAGAGTTTTATCTCTTTATGTAAGTCTTTCTGAAGGGTGAGTAGCATAGATTTGAGCATTGCCTCAGATACAGTATTATCTGTAACTGGTACAGAGGCCAGGGAGGTAGCTTGCTCATTGCTTTGTACTGCAGCATTGATGGAGGACCACAGTTGTTTTTTTAGCCTGGGGCTCTTTACAGGGGGAGCTAGCAGGTGATGTTGCCAGCCTCTTACCTCTCTCTGGTTGTGAGTCAGCCAGGGTGGCATCTGGACGTGCCTTCTCTGTGGTTCGCTGCTGCTGTGTCCTCCTGTCCCCAGAGCGGCGGAGATGGGCCATGAGGTGAGCTGGCTGTGTCATCCTGTGTGCTGTTCCCGGAGCGGGCGCCATCTTGGGCCTTCTGCATGACTGCAGCCACAGTATAGTATTGTGTTAAGTGGCACGGAGCAGGTGGCTTGTACCGCTTCTTGGACATGCCCTTGAGTGTCCTCTGTCTCCCCCTTGCTAGGAGAGCAGATTGTGGGGAGAGAGGTCGCACTGTGTTGCTGCGATCACAGCTGTGGAGCGGAGCCATCCCAGTCCACTGCAGGCCACACCCCCCTATGATATTTTTTATTCACTAATTTTTTTCTGCACATAAGTGGAGTAACCTTTTAAAAACATACCACCACAATGAAGCTGGTAGGCTGGGTTCACACTTATGTGAATTGGAGCTGGTTCCCCTGCATACAATTAGCATGACTGGAGAGTGTGACCGGCTCTCAATGGAGCTGGCTCACTCACTTCTGGGGTGGCCACGGCCGGCATTGGATAAGGGTCCTGTGTGTCTTTGACTCCATTTCAGGTCTGAATGCAGGCAAAAATTCTGACCTGATTCGCACCTGAGAACAGGGACACACCAGACCCCCTGCTGTGAGCCACAGCCGAAGCTAGTGTGAACCTGGCCTGAATCATCAATGTTTCAAATGCTTATATGCTTTAATATATGTGTAAGTAAGGATTTCCGTTATCTAAATTTTTTAAAACCTAGGTCATTAGAATGAAGTATGTGATAGAAAAATAAAAAGTAGATACTAATTTAAATGAAATTGAGTAATAGGTCCAATAATAAAAGAAGCTGAATATTACATTTACTTGATCGATTGCCTCTCTGCCTTATGGCTACTGTTCACAAGGTAGGAGGGTAGGACGAGCATCAAGAAAAATGTAGCATAATTAATAATTATAATTATGCATAATTACATGTTTTAACATTTCTTGTGCTTTGATAATTTGAAATATGTTTTTTTTTTTAAAGAGTTTTATTGAGAGATATCTGCATATACAGAAGCGGTTAATAGTACATCGTAATCACAACCATTAACATTATGTAATGAGGGTAAATGGTACCCATTAATGAAACAACTTTATCAGTGTACTATTGTTCAGTAAATAATTATCCATTGTGGATAATTGTGTGTTATAAACAAGAAAAGAGAGACGAAGGGCAGACGGTGTTAGTTCAGGAATACATAGTTTCATAATTATACGGGTGTCAGATGATCCCAGAAGGGTGTTCAGGCTTGACCCAGGTGATCAGAGGAGATTGCGGGGAGATGAGTGGTTGCTAGGAATTTTGCAATGTCTTTTGGTTTAGGTGGGGTCATAGGTTCTGTTGCAGTCAGATTGTAGAGTTTGGCATAAAATCTGCTAAACTCATTGGCAATCTTAAATGTTTACCTTGGGAGGTCGTGAGGAAGGAGATTTTTTGTTAGAGAGGTGTCGTTTAAGCTGCTTGGCCAGGTAGGCTCCTAGTTTGTTGGCCGAGGAGTAGGATGTCAGCCTGAGAAGTTTAATGTAGAGGTTGAATTTAAAGCGAAGGTGTCCACTGAGTTTGTATCTTAGAGTTTTGAGTTCTGCAGCAGTCTTGGTGGTAGGATTTTGTTTGTTTGTGAGTTCTAAGTTGCCAATTTTGTGTAATAGAGATTCTGTGGTGGAGGTATGTATTTTCTTGTGTATGCTCCTAGGTTTATGAAGAGACCTCGTAGGCAAGCCTTGTGGGCATTCCAGATCATGGCACAGTCAGCTACAGAGTTCACATTGTTCAAAAAATAGTTCTGAATGTCGGATTGAATTTGTAGTTTGAAGGCTGGATTATTAAGAAGGGAGGTATATAGTCTCCAATTTGTGTGTCTGGGAGAATGAGTGGTGTCAGATAATTTAATCGTCACTGGTGCGCGGTCGGACCACGTGATCATTCCGATTTGTGCCTGAACAATAGATTGCAGCAGGTGTTTGTCAGTGATAATCAGATCAATCCGAGAATAAGATTGATGTGGGGAGAAATAGAAGGTATAGTCCCTCTCCAGGTTGTGTAGGCACCTCCAAGCATCGTGCAGAGCCTCTCTTTGTAGAAGAGCAGAGAGGGCTGAGGGTCTACGTTTTGTGGGGTTGGTTGTGTCTAGCATTGGATCAACAATCTCATTGAAATCTCCACACATTATTAAAGGTGCAGTTCTGTATGGGGCTAATTTGGAGAGCAGGGTTATAAAGAATTTTTTCTGGGCCATGTTGGGTGCATATACATTAACAATAGTGAGGGAGCGCTTGTCAATTGTGGCTGACAGGATGAGGTATCTGCCATCTTTATCAGCTTCACTATGGTGTAGTGTAAAATTCACTGATGCGCTTATGGCAATCAGCAACCCTCTTTTTTTTGCGACGCGCTTGCAAAGAAGCAGTGTGAAAATCTTTTGTGTTTGCATGAGGGTTGTTTGAGTCTGGAAAAATGGGTTTCTTGCACGCAGAGTACATCTGCGTGTTGAGATAGGGCTTCCTTCCATAATAGGTTGCGTTATAAGGGGAAATTCAGCCCTTTGGCGCTTATAGACGTAAGTGTAATGGGCATAACGAATGATAATGCTTGGAGGAACCTGCCAGTGGTAGAAGACCTTACCCCTTGGTCTGTTACAATATGTAGGAAGGAAACAAATACAGTTTTTGGCATAAGAGAGCATGCACAGTATTCACTTTTGATATCAGATCAAGAATTTGAAACAAGTAACAAGTTATTAACAAGAACTTGGGTATACAATATGTTTAACAGTTCGTATACTACGGTGTGCTTGGCACACTATAACCTGGGGGGTGGAAAAAGGAAATATGCATAGATTGCCCAAGCCGGATTGGTGTCGCAGGAGGGCTGGGTATGTCTGCAGGCCATGATGTTTAGTTCATGGAGGGCACTGGGTTCTGCGAGTTAGAAGGTGAGGGAGCAGACACTCTTTGTCCTGTATCATTGGGGGGGGAGCAAACCCCAGTTTGTCAGTTTTTTGTATCCTTCTTTGGGTGTGAGGAAGGTGACCGTTTGGTGTTTGTACGCGACCAATAGCTTTGTTGTGAAGCCCAATTTGTAGGTTATTTTGTTTTGTTGTAGGACAGAGGTGATGGGCATGAAGGCTCTATGCATCCCCATTGTAGCAGGCGAGAGGTCAGAAAACATCTTTACATTGATGTAGGGGGCTGGTAGAGAGTTTGTGGCTTTGGCAGTCAAGAGGATTTGTTCTTTTACATGGAAAAAATGAATCCGAGCGAGAACATCCCTCGGCATGTCAGCAGGTAGGTGCGATGGCTTAGCAATTCTATGGGCTTGGTCGATTAAGATATCATGGGTGCTCAGATGTGGGAGTAGTTTTGAGATAAGTTGCTGTAAGTATGGGGTTTTCATTGATTCTGGGACCCCCCCTAAATTTTATGTTATTACGTCTAGCACAATCTTCTAAATCTGCCAATTTTTGTTTAATGTGGTGAATTTCCTTTGCATGGTGCTCGTGTGCATCAAGTAATTTGTTATGTGCCTTGGAATAATCTTGCATATTTTCTTCTAGTACATCTGCTCTTTCTTCCAGGCAGTCTACTCTATCATGTATCTGAGAGATGGAGAGTTTTATCTCTTTATGTAAGTCTTTCTGAAGGGTGAGTAGCATAGATTTGAGCATTGCCTCAGATACAGTATTATCTGTAACTGGTACAGAGGCCAGGGAGGTAGCTTGCTCATTGCTATGTACTGCAGCATTGATGGAGGAACCTGCCAGTGGTAGAAGACCTTACCCCTTGGTCTGTTACAATATGTAGGAAGGAAACAAATACAGTTTTTGGCATAAGAGAGCATGCATAGTATTCACTTTTGATATCAGATCAAGAATTTGAAACAAGTAACAAGTGTAAGTATTGATTTCCATTATCTAAATTTTTTAAAACCTAAGCCATTAGAATGAAGTATGTGATAGAAAAATAAAAAGTAGATACTAATTTCAATGAAATTGAGTAATAGGTCCAAAGATAAAAGAAGCTGATTATTACATTTACTTGATCGATTGCCTCTCTGCCTTATGGCTACTGTTCACAAGGTAGGAGGGTAGGACGAGCATCAAGAAAAATGTAGCATAATTAATAATTATAATTATGCATAATTACATGTTTTAACATTTCTTGTGCTTTTATAATTTGAAATATGTTTTTTTTTAAAGAGTTTTATTGAGGGTTTTATTTATTCTGCATATACAGAAGCGGTTAATAGTACATCGTAATCTCAACCATTAACATTATGTAATGAGGGTAAATGGTACCCATTAACGAAACAACTTTATCAGTGTACTATTGTTGAGTAAATAATTATCGATTGTGGATAATTGTGTGTTATAAACAAGAAAAGAGAGACGAAGGGCAGACGGTGTTAGTTCAGGAATACATAGTTTCATAATTATACGGGTCTCAGATGATCCCCGAAGGGTGTTCAGGCTTGACCCAGGTGGCACTTTTCATTCCAATGGGGGTTCTGGTCTGTGAGAAATCACCTAGGGGTCATGAATGCTGCTGAATGTACAGTATGGCTGAGAAATCAAGGATTAAATGAGGCTCTGTGGTTGGACAACCAGAATTGCCATTGCGTGTAGAATTTATCAGTAGTCATTTGCATTTTAGCGAATAGATATTCCATAAGGGCGTTGTTGTTAAGATAAGTGATGACATCCCTCATTTTGGGGCCTTGTCTCCAAGTTTCCACTTGCGAGCAATGGAGAGACGGGCGGCTATTAAGATGTGTGTTAATATAGGGTGATATCTTGAGGGCCACTGGGTTAGCTCAAGGACGAAAAGTGCCATCTGGGGGGGTCTGCCGATTGGGGGTTTCAGTAATGTCCTGAATAAGGGTGGCTATGTCTCCCCAGAACTGGGTTATGATTGGGCAGTCCCACCATATGTGTAGTAGGTGTCCATCTGTGTCACAGTTTCTCCAGCGCTTGTGAGAGTGAGACAGGGATATCCGTGCCAATTTCATTGGGTTATAGTACCATCAGTGTAGTATTTTCATTAGGGTTTCCCAGTGGGAAATTTTCTTGAATACTTTGTGGGGGTGGCAATTGCTCTGTACCAGATGAGAGGAGAGATTTGGGTTTGTAATGAGGTTTCCCATTGTCGAAGATTTGGGGGTGGTTTTCCTGTTTATATTTTTGTAGCATTCCGTAAAGGTGGGACACACCTTTGACTTTACTTTCTTTCTGGTTGAACAGATCCATGATGTCCTTTGAGACTGTGCTGTTGGAGGTTGGTATTTTGATAAGGATATGACGGATTCGCAGATAGAAGTAAAAATCTGTTGTGTTAATGTCCAAGTGTTCTCTCAGATGTTGAAAGCCACAAATTGATCCTGGTGAATTAAGTCTCCAATTTTGTTAAGACCTTTCAAGATCCATTTGTGTATGGGTAAGTCTGCTGAGAGGATTTTTAAGGATAGTATTGAGAGTTGGTAGAGCGCTTGAGGGTGTATCCCTGCTCCAGGTTGGAGAATTGACTTCCAGTTGGAGAGTGTGCTGTTTATTGTTGGCAACGGTGTATGGTCTCATATGTGCCCCATCCATATAAAGGCTAGAGTCCATGAGGGGTGTTTGCCAAGCCAGTCGCTTGAATCAGGGTCCAAGGAATGTGTGAGTCCATGGTCCAGAGTTTCCTGGTTTGATCTAGAATGGTTGCCTTACAGAATGTTTGAAGGCCTGGGACTCCTAGACCTGCGTAGGTCTTAGGGGTACAGAGCAATGAGGACTTAAAGCAGGGTTTACGTGCTGCCCACATGAAGGTATTGAATATTTTTTTGTAGTCTTGAAATGTCTGCTTTTAAGAGTGGTAATGGCAGTGTTCTGAAAGTATACAACACATGTGGGAGTAGGAATTTTTTTGGACAAGGCTATCCGTCCTGCCCAGGATGGCTATTTCCTGTAATTTCTACTCCAGAGAAGTAAGGTTAGTCCAGATAAGGCTACTAGAGGGAGACATTAATTGAATGCCCAGATAGGTCAATGTTGAGTTTGGGGCCCAGGAGAATGGGGCGGGGGCTGTAATAGTCGCTTTTATTTGTGGATTGAGAGTTATACCTTTCATGGCCGATTTGGAATGATTCAATTTGTACATGGAAATTTGACTGAATTGATGTAATAGTTCACATAGAGCAGGGAGTGAATTCAGGGGGTCTGTGAGCCAGATGATGATATCGTAGGCATAGAGGCCGATTCTGTGGGAGGTTTGACCTATTGTCAAGCCTGCTATATTTGGGTTTGATCGGATAGCTTGGGCCAGTGGTTTGATTACTAATGCGAACACCATCAATGATAGGGGGCAGCCCTGCCTTGTCCCGTTGGTGATCGAGAAGGGGGTCGATATCATGCCCGAGGAGAGTACTCTCATGCTAGAGGATAAGTAGAGTCCCAGGATAGCTTGTAAGAAGGGTCCTCGTATGCCTAATTTTTGTAGGACCTCTTTTAAATAAAGCCAATTGACCCTATTGAATGCCTTCTCTGCATCAAGTGATATCAGCAGAGAAGGCGTTCTGCTTTGCTCTGCCCAATGGATCAGGTCCAGGAATTGTCTGGTGCCATCCGAGGTCTGGCGGGAAGGTATAAAACCAACCTGATCTGGATGGATGAGTGCTGGGATATAGGCAGCCAGACGATTGGCTAAGAGTTTCAAGTAAAGTTTGAGATATGTGTTAAGTAGCGAGATCGGGCGATAGTTAGCTGGGTCTTGTGCGGGTTTACCTGCTTTATGTATTGTAGTTATCACAGCTTCAAGGTTTTCTGTGGGGAATTCTCCAGTGGAGAGGAAGTCATTGAACAAATGTGTTAGGTGAGGTACTAATTGATCTGCATATGTTTTGTAGTACTCATTAACAAAGCCATCTGGCCTGGGGCCTTATGGAGTAGGAGGGTTTTAATAGCCATGAGGACCTCCTGGGTTGAGAACGGGGTAGAAAGTGATGTCAACTGAGTGGGGAAAATCTCTGGGAGGTTGAGTGGGGCAAGAAAGTCTCTAATTGCCTGTTGGGTGGGGTGTGGCTCATTTGCGGATTGAGAGAGGTTATAAAGTTTTGAATAGAAGGTACTGAAGCTATCAGCTTTTTCTTTTGGGTTGGCCACGTTATTTCCCTTCTCATCCAAAAGGAACGGTATCCTAGATTGAGCCTCCCTATGTTTGTATCGCTGGGCTAGGAACTTTCCAGCTTTATTCCCTTGGGAGTACCAGGGAGTACGTAGGTGCCTCATGTAGTAGTCATAGCCTTTTCAAAGATAAGAGCTAAGATTATTCCTTAATTTATTTAATTTGTTAGAGTGTAATGCCCTGATTTGTGTCAGAAGGGAGTCAATGTGTTGGGTTCTTTTTTTCTTCTTCTGGGCCCCAGACTTCAATAATATCCCTCTCAGAACTAACTTGTGAGCGTTCCACAAAAGCGATTGGTTAGCAACCGTGCCAGTGTTACTAGAGAAAAAGTTAGAAATCTCAGATCTGACCTGTTCCCTTGTCTCCTCAGTCATTAGTATAGCTGGGTTAATACCCCATCTGGTGTTTCTGGGTGTTATGGCAGATAGTACCAGTGTAATAGATATTGGTGCGTGGTCGGACCATTTTATAAGTCCGATCTCGGATCTAGTGATTTTCTGTAGTAAGACCTTGGAGGTTAGGAACAGGTCGATCCTCGAGTATGACCTTTGAGTATTAGAATAGAAGGAATAGTCCCTCTCAGTACCATGTTGGTATCTCCATGGGTCGTGCCAATCCTCAAGGGAAACTATCAGAGCCAAAGCAGTGGATCTCATCTGTTTCATATTGGAGGTGTCCATTTGGGGGTCTACGATTTCATTGAAATCACCACAGAGGATCATTTGATCTTTGGGGTAGTGTTGTAGTCTTTGGAGGACTTTCTTATAAAAGAGTTTTTGATGTGTATTTAGGACATAGATATTTGCTATGATCAGAGAATGATTGTTGAAAGTGGCTGAAAGTATCAGGCATCTGCCTGCGGGATCTGTGTCTATGTTGTGTAGAGTAAAGGCACCTGTTGATCGAACTGCGACCAGTACTCCTCTGGCTTTTTTATCTGCCCTTGCTTGGAAGCACCGTGGGAATGCTTTATGTGAGCATTGAGGGGGGTGGTGTTCCAAAAAGTGCATCTCTTGGACACAATGGGTGTTGGCCTTTTGAGGGATAACTACTCTCCAAAGTAAGGAACTTTTGAAGGGGCTATTTAGACCCTTGGCGTTTAGTGAGACTATTGTGATTGTCATTGTCGAACACTCCGGGAGCTAATCTGGTACTGAGATGGGCCGCTTCCAGGGGGGTAAGAGTAACAGAAAAGGTTGTAATTTGCTGTGAGTTGTAAGAAAGACAGTGAGTGCTATATATAAAGATGTGTGGCTGGGCAGGTCGGGGGCTTCTCCGTTATGGGTGTCCTAACCTGTGCAGCCAAATGTATGCTAAATGAAAATATAATCCGTAGGCAAATATATGCTACCTTAATAGTTCCACTGATAATAACAAGCAAACCAGTCATCAGAAGACAAACCAAAGAAGAACAATTTAGGAGATTATAACATACAATAAGTGTGACAGTATCAACTTGGTGTGTGCCTAGCACACTAACTTAGTGGAACGTGGAAGGAGGATCAGAAGGGCCTCCGCTCCTCCACTGCTTACAAAGTCAGGTGAAACTGAAAGGTCCAGCCTAAGAAGTGCATCCTGTACTGGGATGGGGAAGGTTGTTGGGCATCTCAACCTTAGGTGAGTGCCTGAGATTCCCATGGGTTGGGGATTCTCGCTGATGGCTTCGGGTTGGGGGTTATTGGAGGGATCCGTGAGAGCAAGCCCCAGTTGTTGAGTTGCTTAATTCCTTCTTTGGGTGTTAGGATTTTTGTGTGTTGGTTGCGTTAAGTAAGTCACCAGGAGTTTCACCAGGAGTTTCACAGGGTATCCCATTTATAGGGAGTTTTACATTCGGATAGGACCGAAGTGATTGCAGCAAATGATTTCCTTGCTTCCTTCCTGTGATGTAGCCCCTGATATGTTGTTGTACAGCGTTATCTTCTCGAAGGGCTCTGGTAAGGAACGTGTAGCTCTTGCTGCTCTCATTATGTCTTCTTTCACATGAAAGAAGTGTATTATCGCTAATAAGTCTCTAGGGACATTTGCTGGCAAGTGTTGGGGTTTGTGCATCCTGTGGGCCCTGTCAATCAGCATGTCTCTGTTATGCAGCTCAGGGATAAGCTTGCAGAATAATTGGTGTAAGTATGGTATTATCCCAGGGGTGTCTAGAGATTCTGGGACCCCCTGAATTTTAATATTATTCTGCCACGAGCGATCTTCGAGATTGACCACTTTTAAGCGGAGCGTATGTAGGGCCTCTGCATATTCATCCTGAATGTCCACCATAGTGTTGTGTGTCTTAGTGGATTCGGAGAGGTGTTGCTCAATGTGGTCCTCCACTGAGCTGACCCTGTCCTGTAGTTGGTTTATCGAGATCCTCAGTTCCCTGTGCAGGTCACCCTGAAGGGAGAGGAGCATGGCTTTCAGGGAGTGCTCCGAGGCTGGGCCGTCAGTTGTAGGGTAGGCTGCTAGTGTTTGTGAGGAAGAGGCGTCTGTTGTGGGACTACATGTCCCAGTGCCATACTGCCACTTGATCGGCGGTTGCTTGTCTGGCAACTGTGTGAGAGTGTCTGCTAGCCTCTTACCTCTGTCCCCAGGGCAGTTGTTCTGTTCAGGGAGATGTGCTGTGGAGAGCTCAATGAGGTCTGCATCGTCTGCACTAGTGGATGTCTGGTTCGGCAGCCACGCCGGGTCTCCACACTCCCAGCCGGCGCCATCTTGATTCTCCTGCTGTGCGGGCTTCATGTAGAAGTCTACAAAATTTCTGGATCCTGGCGGCTGTAGTTTCTTGCGGGTCATACTCTGGAGGTTGCCCATCAGATGTCCCCTCGTTCTGAGGGTGTATGGCTCGAATAGGCAGCTGGAGCTGCTGATTTGTCTCGTGGAGGAACGGAGCTTCAGCAGCGGCTAGGCCACACCCCACTTGAAATATGTTTTAAGGAAGATTACATCTGTTTATGCACTTTTCATTTTATGCTCATGTTTATGATTACATGTTTACTGTATGGAAATCTCTTATGATAGAAATGTGTAGGCTGCCATTACATACTGAAAATGCTAGTATTCTTATCCTCTATTAATTCACTGAACTGCACAACTGTGCAGATAAGGAGGTTTAATGTGACATGATGCAAAGTTGTTCCAGGTGTCAAAACCCTTATTCATTTTATTTTGCTATCATGCTAATCCTCCAGCTCCACTACACGATGACTCACTTATAATGATAAATTACAGTACCAGTGGTGGTTGGGAAGAGGGGGTTAAGATTTTGGACACACTAACCCCATTGAAAATGCACAGAATGTTGACTCCTCTTTGCCAACCATTTTTGGATGTGTTCAGTGCTTCCTAGAGTTGTTTACTTATAGTCCGTTCACTAATTGTGTTGATGGCATGCTTTGGAGCTTTTGCATGCTATGCTGCTCAGATTTTGAAATGTGCGTTAAATCATAGAAACACAGAAAGGGAAGGATAGGGCTTGGCTGCAGAGCAGGATGGCTACCTAGCTCCTGTATTGCCCTATACCAGGGGTTTTCTCCACAACTCACAGTGATCCCACCAGTTCTACCTGAATTTAGTTGGAGACACCAACTGCCCCACCAGCTCACTGAATTATTCCACAAGCTGGAAATGGACTGCCAAGATGGCAACAGTGCAGAGAGTTGACCACAGCCTCAACACAGCTTCTTACCACACAGTGCTGACAGCCTGGCTGATATCACACTTTCTGCCTTCTCCACCTTTTACTCTAAGGACAGAGTGAAGAGGGCAGCCTCATCTCCTACCTATTTTCCTAGCAAGGCACCTATACGTAAGAAATAGCACTGGGCAGAAACACTGACTACATGGAGGGGAAGGGAGCAGAGACACAAGCCACCATGCCTGCCTTAGATGCCCTGCATCTGAACATGCACTTAAATGTATGCTATTGTTACTCCACCCAGATCTATAAATGCAACAGCATTCCTCTAATTTCCACATGCAGATCTGTCTTGATCAGATGGAGGAACGAGCTGATCAGATTGAGAGACATATGGACACATATACTAATGCTTACAATAATTTAGTCGATTCACATCATGACCACACTGAGGAGCCCCAGCATCTAAAATCTAAAATCCCTCGTCTGGAGGACCAATCAAGGATATAAATATAAAGTTTTGTTTTGTGGAGTTGATTAAAAATGCAGATTTCACACTTTACCTGCAACAGCTCTTTACCACACTTTACCCCTCCTTGTCTCCGCTCAACCTTACTATTAATCAAACACATAGAATTGTAGAAACCCAATAATCTACTGGCTTTAAAACTTAGAGATGCCTCACATACATTTCTTCTATGTTAATGAACAAATCATGGCAGCACAACTTCTTCACTGCCTGAGCAGGGCAGTACAAATGTAAAATGACACAAAACAAAATCTCATACCTTATTTATAGTCAAGGTAATAAACTAATGAACCCCCTAAATATAGCTAATCAATTCAAAACATTTTATTCAAGAGTTTATATCTTGGATCACTCTGACTTGAAACCACACCCTACTGTAATTTAGACACCATCTGATGCCTTCTCTCCTCTATCCTTCCTCCTCATTCTATACCCACACTCTCATCTCAGCAACTCTTAGACCTTTCTAGCCCATTTACTTAATCTCAAATTGTCCAAACAATTTTTTGCCTTCCCTCACACAAATTTCCGTGCCCTGATAGTTTTTAGTAATGAGTACTATAATGCATTTAACCAATTTGCCTCCATTGGGATAATCCTCTTCAAATATTTATTGTTATTATGCCCAAACCTGGAAAGTCCCCAGATAATCTTGCTAACTACAGGCTCTTTTCTCTTCTAAATTTAGACATTATAATTTATGCAAAAATCTTAGCCACATGACTGGGTAGAAAAAAAAAAGGGTACAAAAGTTTCAACCTCACTCCCCTTCATAGGCGCTTAACATACTGTTACATCAAGTTGTTACTTCATGAGTTCAATACTGGTTCTCCAAGATTGGTGAGGTCACCTTTTCTGAGTTCACCCAAGTTTTATTCAGTGTTGAGCCTTGGTGAAATGGGAGCCGTGTTGTCCCCTGAATGTGTTAGCTGTTTTTATATGACTTATTTGCCAACAATTAAAATTATTTTGGACTCCTTCATCTTGTTTTGGACTGGTGCTCTTTCCTGTGTTTCTATGTGAGCTACTGACAGGTGTCCATTAGGAGAAGCCTTGCTGTGTAGAAGCCGCCTCAGCAGAGCTATTGAGCTTGTTTAAAATTTTCCTTCATCTGACTGCACATGGAAGTTTAAAAGTTCCCTGCACCTCATTAAGTATTTTGTTCTAAAGGGATAAAGACCTTTCTATTAGGGGCAGTGCAGATGGACACATCTGTGAGAACATCATTCTGAGGTTGGACAGTCAAAGACTATTCTAGTGACTGAAGACAATGCTAGAACTGGTGGCTGTAGAAGAGCTGTTAAACATTTAAAGAGAGTGGTGTTGGACTCAATGTATACATGAGGCATTGTTGGACTTTAGTGGTATGGTAAGAATTCACAAAATTATTTTTTATAAAAATATAAATTTATTAGGGTATTTAAAATGCCCATAAGATTAGACATACAACATACAAAAACTGCCACATTTTTTCCAGAGCCGGATAGCACTCCATCATATACAAATTCCTCTGATATGGACTGGAAGAGGGTAGATGTGTTAACTCTAAAAGAAGAACTAGGCATTCATCTCTTTCCAGTCATATACTGTGATTGTGATTTAGAGAGAGGTATGCATATGCTAGAAAAGAAACATGTGTATGAATATCGATAGAAAAGATTCCAGTTTGACAACATTGTTATTCATGAGACACCACGACCAGCTACATCATTGCTGGCATGGTGCTCTGTGACAACAGAAACATAATAAAAAGTGTTCATTTACAAAGTATCTGTCAGTAATATCAGGAGGAAAGTCATTTGAATACAAATGCTCACCCAAAGAGACAGCCCAGGTAAGTTTGAGCACCCCAAGGCCAAAGGATAGCAGTCTCCTGGGGGAGTGTGGGCCCCAGGTAATGGTCAGATATAGTGCAAAACTGTTAAACAAAATAGATGTATAAATAAGGGGACATAGAACCCCCCATAATTTATCATGAGGTCCCAAATAGGGAAAAGGGAGAACATCAACCCCCCATCCCATGGACCCAATTGATATCAAGCATCCAAGAGACAAATCAGTATAAGAATAGTGCTGATACATGCCCTTAGTAGTTTTCACTGAATAAAACCATATAGGCATGGCAAAGGTGGAGGAGGGATGTGGTCTTCATATGGAATATCAAAGGCAGGTGACATTTATCAATCAGGATTATTGCAGAGTAGGCTACTAGTGAGGGAGATATTCAAAATCTCTATTAAGGAAGCCTTTAACAAGGCCAAGCTAAGATCTAGGTCAGAACTTATTTACAAAGTGGCTATGGCCCATACGGTTACATTTATTGCCAGGTACTCAGACCATTAGCAATCCATACGTTCAGCCATGTCTCGCCACTGACATTTGTTGGCCAAAGACCATACATTGTCCAAATATGTTCGCCCAACCCCAGAGTTGGTTTTTAGATGAGCAACATCATTATGGGACACTTTAACATCCAGCCCTCTACCGTTATGGGTCTGACTTTGTCACCCCCCTTTCTCCTAGAGCAGTGGTTCTTAATTCCTGTCCTCGGGACTCACTAACAGCCCAGGTTTGCAGAATAACTGAAATGCATTACAGGTGATATAATTTGCTGCTCAGTGATTGCAGTATTCTAGTCTGCATCTCCCCAAGGTAATACTTAAAATCTGGTCTGGTGGTGGGTCCTGAGGACAGGAGTTGAGAACCACTGTCCTAGAGGTACCTACTGTTGTGGCCATTGTAGTCCCTGCCCCTGGGTGGTGGAGGGTGAGGGAGTCTCTTTATCAGATGGTCGATGGCATCAGTCACAATAATATGGAGACTGTTCCACTCACGGTGTTATCTATTTGATGACATGCGAGTGTCACGCTTTCTATGTAGGGAAAACTATCTGTGAATTTGGGCAAAGAATTAGGGACCATGTGTACTATTGGGGTAATGAAAAAATCATCACCCGTCACAAGACATATAGGTCTGCATCACAAATTTGACAACACTTATGCTACATTCTTTGTACTGGAGGTAGTCCCCCCAACCCTAGGGGAGGGGATTGGGACAATTCAATACTGAGATCTGAAACCTTGTGGATTGAAAGGCTAACAGCCACGAATCCCCCAGGGATTAATGAGATAAACTCCTACAAACCACTTTTATAGACTGTGTAAAAATAGCTGGGCAATGTTCTGGACTTTGTGGGATTTCTGATCATGATTGTTTCTAGCTAAGTCTTAGTCCTCAATGTTTCCTTCTCACCTCTTTGTGTTATATTTTTCATTGGTTCCCTCATTGGAGACACTGTCCATCTAGCCATGGTGGTGACCTTTGGCCCCTCAGTCCCTCTCTACGTAATACCAATATTAGGTCCAATTGGAAAATTTATGAAATTTCATTTTTTTAATTGGCACTATGTGGTGTATAGTTATACTTAATAATTCTGACTAATGTTGTTTTAAGTGAGGCTTTAAGTGATTTATCTTTGTGCGCGTTTCTTTTTCTCTGTCAGTCATTCTTAGGTTTGGCTCTCAAGTTCTCATCCATTAAACGACCCGATTATTTGTGCGCCCAGTCATTTACGGGTGAGTGTGTGATCTCCTATCCTAGATGGGATGGGAGGACAGCTCCATCGCAGATGTTGACCTCCTGTCTCTCTGGGTGAGTATTTTTATCCAAAGGGCTTTCATCCTGATATGATTGACAGATACTTTGTAAATTAGCACTTTTTATTATGTTTCTGCTGACGTGGAGCACCATTTCAGCAATGATGTAGCTTGTCGTGGTTTCCCATGAATAGCAATGTTTTCAAACTGGAATCTTTTCTATGGTTATTCATACACATGTTTCTTTTCTACAATATACATACACCTCATTCTGAATCACACTCCTGAAGAAGCGGATCTCTGCGAAACATGTAGAGTATATGACTGGAAAGAGATGATAATAAGATAAGATAAGATAAGATAGGATAGAGTGTTATCCTGCTTTGGAAATAATGTGGCAGGTTTTATATGTTGTAGGTCTGCCCTTATGGGCATAGTTTTTAAATACCCTAATAAATTTGAATTTGTATAAAAAATAATTTTGTGAATTCATACTGTATCACGAATATCCGATGTTGCCTCATGTATGTATGGGTTCTTTCAAATTGATAGGATGAAGGTACTTCTATGGTGATTCCTGAAATAGTGACATATTTCTTCCTGGTGTTGGACTCAACACCTTGATGCAGGGCATATGCATGTATGCAGCCACTTAGCGGGTGGGCCTTAACACTGAGCGGCCCTGTTAAAACAACTTACCATGCTGAGAGCACACTCCCAGCGTGGTAGTCAGCGGGGATCTGTAAGCTTGTGATGCATAATTGAGATCGGAAGCTTTCCAAACATGTGACCACTGTGACAGCCAATCACAGCGGTCCCATGACCCGAATATTCGCCTCTGCCTCCTGGCTTTTAAAACTCTTAAAGGACTGGGAGGTGGTTAGCGCAAAGAGGTTAATAAAGAACCTTTCAAAGTGGGGATGAGTTTAAATGTGCAAACCCACAAGTGTTATTTAGCTAGACAAATGGAAGTGTCAAATATTTTTCTAAGCCTGCTGTATCCTGATAAAGGTTAGGCGAATGGTTTGGCCTGAGCATGAGTCCGGGCCGAACATTGGCTGTGCACCCCGTTCGGGCACCACCTAAATTTGCAGGGAGTTTGGTGGGTTCAGGGTGCAGTAAAAGCTGGATGATAAGGAGCGGGCCGGCCACGGCATCCTTAACAACTGATGAGTCATCAGCTGTCAATGGGCTTCGCTGCTGACAGTTGAATAAAAAAAAATTGTTGGTTAAAGAAAATAGCACAAGAAAAATGCTGTGGGGTTCCCCAGTCCATACCACACCAAAATGAAAACATAAAAATGGACATGCCAGACCCTTATCTGAGCATGCAGCTTGGGGGGGGCCTGCGGGCATGGGGCTTATTGGAATTTGGAAGCCACCTTTAACAAGGGGGCCCCCTGATCCCAGCCCTCCTATGTGAATGAGTATGGGTTACATAGTACCCCTACCCATTCACCAAAAAAGTGTAAAAAAAATAATAATAAGAACGCAGAGATGGTTTTTAACAATTCCTTTATTAAAAAAATTAAAAAATAGTGTTCCCCCAATGTAGATCCATCATCAATCACAACACCATCGGACTGCCAGACCCAAAAAAGAAAAAAAATGCTGAATGCCTGGCTTGCCATTTGTCAGTTTTTATATAGGTAAGGGCAGGGCTACCTATATAAGAACTGTCAAATGGCAAGCCAGGCATTCAGCATTTTTTTTCTTTTTCGGGTCTGGCACTCCGACGGTGTTGTGATTGATGATGCAGAACTTTTTTCCTTTTTTGGGTGTGGTGGGCGTCATGATTGACAATGGATTTACATTGGGGAACATTATTCTTTTATTTTTTAACCGGTTCCTGACCGGCTCCTGTACATATATGGCTGCAGTGTGGCTCTCCTGCATGAACTGCCATACCTGTACATCGATTCGGGCAGCCACAGTTGCGGGCGGGAGCACGCCGGTGGCGGCGCGTGTGCACACACCTGCTGGGCACTCTGTGAGTGTGACCAGTGATCCCCTACTACAGAGCCAGAACGGGGAACCGCCATATTCTGACAGGCGGCATGACAGAGATCTACTGATCAGTTAGATATGTCACGCCCCTGCCAGCCCAGCCCCCATACAGTTGGAACACACATAAGGAACACAGTTAACCCCTTAATTGCCCCATGCAGGTAATCTCTTCCTTGCTAGTGACATTTACACAGTAATCAGTGTATTTTCATATCACTGATCACTGTATAAAGGCCAATGGTCCCAAAAAAGTGTCAAAAGTGTCCGACATGTCTACCGCAGTATTGCAGTCCCAATAAAAATTGCAGATCGCCGCCATTACTAGTAAAAAAAATAAATAAATAAAAACGCCATAAATGAATTCTCATTGTTTGTAACTGTGGCAACTTTTGCGCAAACCAATCAATATACGCTAATTGCGATTGATTTTTTTTTTAATCAAAACTATGGGGAAGTATATATATTAACCTAAACTGATGAATACATTTAGTTTTTATATATTTTTTTGGATATGTATTATAGCAAAAAGTAAGAAATATATATTTTTTTTCAAAATTGTCGCTTTTTTAGTTTATAGCGGTGATCAGAAGTGACGTAGAGGTGATCAAATACCAACAAATGAAAGCTCTATTTGTGGGAAAAAAGGGCGTCAATTTTGTTTGGGCACAACGATGCACGACTGCGCAATTGTCAGTTAAAGTGATGCAGTGTCGAATCACAAAAAGTGCTCTGGTCAGGAACGGGGTAAATCCTTCTGGGGCTGAAGTGGTTAATAAAGGAATTGTCAAAAACTGTATCTGTGTTTTTATTACAGTAAGCCTTCAATATGGTTACTTTTGATTTCTCATGTTTGTCTTAGAGTTGATCGAACCTCTGGAAGTCTGGGTTCGGCAGGTTCGGCCGGACTTCGGGACAAAGTGCTGGTTCGGTTCCGGACTTGACCCAAACTTTGACCCGGATCCCGAACCCCATTGAAATCAATGGGGACCTGAACTTTTAGGCACAAAAATGGCTGTAACAAAGTCCTGGAAAGTCCTAGAGGTCTGCAAAAGGAAGGAAAATGGGGGTAAGGGTCGGACAAGTGCCCTACAAAGAAATGGGGATAGGGAAATAACTTAAAATAATTTTTAAGCTAAAATCACATAAAAAAATCAAAAATGGAGGTGGATGTGGAGTTGGAGGTTGAGGAGGCGGTGAAAGTGGAGGTGGATGAGGAGGAGGTAGCCAACACTGTTTTTTTTATTTTTGGAATTTTTGGTGTTTTTTTTAAACCAGCAATGTAGATGCACTTTTTAATTTTGTGCAAGAAACAATAATCTGTCCCTTTAAGCAACAGTAGGAACCTCTCCCTATAGAACTAGGAGATGATTTTAGATTCTAAAATCATCTCCAAGTTGTACAGGTAAAGCCTCCAGCTGTTGCTTTAAGGGAAAGATTATTGTTCTAAAATCATCTCCAAAGTGTGTGGGAAAAGTCTATTGCAGGCACATAGAGCCATATTACTGTTCGAAAATCATCTCCAAAGTGTGTGGGAAAAGTTTATTGCAGGCGCATAGAGCCATATTACTGTTCTAAAATCATCTTCAAAGTGTGTGGGAAAAGACTATTGCAGCCGCATTGAGCCATATTACTGTTCTAAAATCATCTTCACAGTGTGTGGGAAAAGCCTATTGCAGGCGCATAGAGCCATATTACTGTTCTAAAATCATCTTCACAGTGTGTGGGAAAAACCTATTGCAGGCGCATAGAGCCATATTACTGTTCTAAAATCATCTCCAAAGTCTATGGGAAAAGCCTATTGCAGGGGCATAGAGCCATATTACTGTTCTTGCAGCTGCATAGAGCCATATTATTGTTCTTCCAGCCGCATAGAGAGCCATATTATTGTTCTAAATTTTAGAACAATAATATGACTCTATGCGCCTGCAATAGGCTTTTCCCACACACTATGAAGATGATTTTAGAACAGTAATATGGCTCTATGCAGCTGCAATAGGCTTTTTCCACACACTTTGGAGATGATTTTAGGACAGTAATATGGCTCTATGCACCTGCAATAGGCTTTTCCCACACACTTTGGAGATGATTTTAGAACAGTAATCTTTCCCTTAAAGCAACAGCTGGAATCTTTCCCTGTACAACTTGATGATGATTTTAGAACAGTAATCTTTCCCTTAAAGCAACAGCTGGAACCTTTCCCTGTACAACTTGATGATGATTTTAGAACACTAATCTTTCACTTAAAGCAACAGCTGGAACCTTTCCCTGTACAACTTGACGATGATTTTAGAACACTAATCTTTCCCTTAAAGCAACAGCTGGAACCTTTCCCTGCACAACTTGATGATGATTTTAGAACACTGATCTTTCCCTTAAAACAACAGCTGGAACCTTTCCCTGTACAACTTGATGATGATTTTAGAAGACTAATCTTTCCCTTAAAGCAACAGACTCTACCTAGTCCAGTCAGATTGTTCTGTGCAGCAGGATGAGGTGTGCAATCTGTCCCTCAAAGCACCAGTACTAGTATCTCTCCCTAGTCCACAATCAGATCGCTCAGTAATGCAGGATGAGATGTTCTGCAATCTGTCCCTCACAGAGCCAGCAGCATCCTCTCCCTAAACTATCATGACATGCAGCACGGTGACTCCAGCCCCATATAGAGGCTGGGTCACATGGTGCACTGGCCAATCACAGCCTTGCCATTAGTAGGCATGGCTGTGATGGCTTCTAGGGAAAACCAGTGAAACACTTGTTGATTGGCTGTCCTTGGCAGCTTTTCAACACGTGGAATAAAATACCAGAACCCCGGACCCGAACCCGGACTTTTTTTGAAAAGTCCGGGTTCGGGTCCGGGTCACGGACACCCAAAAGTTTGGTACGGACTCAAACTTTACAGTCCGGGTTCGCTCAACTCTAGTTTGGCTCCCATAGACTTCAAAGGAGTTCGCTGTTCAGAGCAGAACTTTTCCCCTGTTCGGGAGATCAAACAGGGGGGTGTTTGGCTCATCTCTAATCCTGATTGATGTTCCTTAGTGCTAGATAAGTTGCAAATGAATGAGTTATGATGGGAACCTGTTTCTTTGTGCATTATAATTAAATATAAATACATATAAGATTAGCATATGATTGCTATTGTTAGTACTGATTGCTATTGCTATTTGTTCTATATACACAACTTATGCACTGTTCCAGGACAAATAGTCAGATGGTAAATTTGTGAATCCACATGACCTGTATAATTTTTGTGGGACATGCACTTATATTAACAGACCATATAACTACATTTTAGTATATAATATCCACCGAAACTACAAAAATGGATCCATACACATCCTTTTTCTTCTTTCTATCCACACAATATATGCAGTACATAGCTAGTGATTATTGTTCAGCAAAAGGATGAAGTTCAGGAAATCAATAATCACAACACAGTGGCTGATAATCTAACTGGCCCCACAGTTATAACATTGCCACAAAAATATCTACATGCTTGGTATTGATAGTTACAATTTGCAAACATTGCTTCAGTGAAACGACAAGAAAATGTATATGTGAATTAACAACTTTTTAAAATAGTTATATGTGACTTTTTGTACCCATCTTCCATATCCCTCAAATTTCTATGGAGATCCAAGTTTGATAGGATTTTACAATTAGAATAAAAACTGTTTACAATGAAATTTGTAGAGAATTATGTTATTTAATTTGTGGTAATTCCCGAACTGAATTTTAATGAGCTGACAGATGGTACAAACTCAACAAAATCCTTTTATAAACTAAGTGTGTGTATAAAAACTTTGGATGCAAACCTTAATTAAATTGCAATCATGTACTATAGCTTGGGGATATTTGTTTTGCTTACAGGGCTAGATTCTTTTCAATTTTATTTTATATGTACAGCCATTCATTTCAATGTGATTATGTATGAATATTCTTCATCCTTGCCTAAAGAAACTGCTTTTTTAAAGTAATTAATAGGTAATCTAAAGCATACTGGCTTTGTTATTGGACCACCCGCTGCATTTTCATTGCATTATTTCACATGTAAGCAACTTTACATTTATTATAATTATTTTCTTTATGATGGTTGTTAAGAAATATGAAAATCCACCCAACCTTTCTAAGCAAGGCGTGATGGAGGCCAGTTTATTGTTATGTAAAAACAGTATTTTTGTAATAATTAGGCTCATGTTTTAAAACTCTAGTGAAACTAAGCACGTTCATCAGCATGGACTGTGCTGGCACCCACCATACATTTTATGACATTCACCACTAACATTCATTCTAAAATACATGCACCATTGGATAACTGTGTAAACTTAAATCTCTACAATAAAGTCACTTAGACCAGGGGCGGACAACCACAAAAGCTCTACCAAAAAAAACAGTCACCCCACCAGCAACCACCCTCTATAGCCTTCGACACAACAAGACCAACGAATATCTCCATATCCGCACCAATTAGTCACCCTGGAAACACACTTTAGAGAAACGATAACTTACAATCGCAAGACTGCTCAAAAACATCTGATGTGGATAATTGCCTACTGTGCACTTCTGAAATTCCACGAATCAATACTGGACTAACAGAAGAACATTATCGCTTGCCCCCCTGAACCTTAATCACAATAATAGTCTCGCGTATAACCTAAGCTTGTGTTTATTTGCTTAGCCTACTACTGGTAGCAGCTTATTTTATTAGTTATGGTACTTACACTGAGGCAGTGTCTCGCCTTTCTGATGTTCTACTTAACTCTGTAAGAATGTTAAAACATCAATAAATTACCTTTAAAAAAAAAAATGGATGGAACATGTAACATGTTCCGAAAGGTGAACTTGTCCTTTAAGAATAGTTAATATTAGCCTTATCTTCCAATTTAATGTTGCTGATTTCCTGTCCCTTTTTACATGCATTACCGTCATGAAAGTCCTGTGCTTTTTTTCACAGGACTTATTTCCTAATTATTGCTCGCTGCAATTGTTTATTTTCATTGGCTTTCCCTGTCAGCATGCACTACATTGATAACAGAATAGAAAGAACAAAAGGAAGGAATTTGCCAGCTAAGTGTAGTAGCCCAGTTAAAAGTTTTAATAACAAAGGATAAAAAAACACTTACAAGAGATATAAGATAAAAAAGTTAATCTGGTGCAGAGTTTATAGATGTGAGTTCCTCCTTGATCTGACATGCAGGACTGCTGTAGATGAGGGGAGGATGGCCAGCTCAGGAGCCTGGAGGAGTGATGTCACGGAAAGGATGGAGAATCAAAAAAGAGGGCAAAACACAAGGCTCCAGGCTCCTAAGCTGGCTATCCTCCCCTCCCAGCAGTTGGAACATACTACTGCGGTCCTGCGGTCCTTTTAAGTGGGATACTACACTCAGCTGGCACTTCCTTCCTTTTGTTCTTTCTCCCATTGAATCAAACAGAGTCGGTCACAACTCTGAGGAAAGCAGCCTCAGGTGGTCATGTGCCTCCCCTTTATTATATCTCTTCCTACAAAGATCAGAGACAATCTTGGACTACCCTACTAGAGTTGAGCGAACCCAAACTGTAAAGTTCGGGTCCGTTACAAACTTTTGGGTGTCTGGGACCAGGACCCGAACCCGGACTTTTCAAAAAAAGTCCGGGTTCGGGGTTCTGGTAATTTTACTAAAAGTTCTGAAAATTGCTGTAAAAAAGTTCTGGAAAGTCCTAGAGGTCTGCAAAAGTGGAGGTGGATGTGGACCATCTTCAAACTGTGTGTGAAAAGTATTAATTAGCAGGAGAAGCCATATCACTGTTCTAAAATCATCTTCAAACTGTGTGAAAAAAGTATAAATTAGCTGGGAGAACCCATATTACTGTTCTACAATCATCTGCAAACTGTGTGTGAAACTTAAACAATAGCCGGGAGAAGCCATATCCTTGTTCTAAAATCATCTGCAAACTGTGTGTGAAACTTAAACAATAGCCGGGGTAAGCCATATCCCTGTTCTAAAATCATCTGAAAACTGTGTGTGAAACTTAAACAATAGCTGGGAGAAGCCATATCCCTGTTCTAAAATCATCTGCAAACTGTGTGTGAAACTTAAACAATAGCCGGGAGAAGCCATATCCCTGTTCTAAAATCATCTGCAAACTGTGTGTGAAACTTAAATAATAGCCGGGATAAGCCATATCCCTGTTCTAAAATCATCTGAAAACTGTGTGTGAAACTTAAACAATAGCAGTGAAAGCGTGGGAGAGGAAGAGAAAAGACCAAAGAGAGGGGTGCTGCCCCTTGGGTCTCTCCACCCAGCGATCTTAGGCCTCTGGGACCAGTTGGGACATCCAGCTTGAGAGAGAGAGGAACCCAGGTGCACATCCAGGTGCACCTGCACTGACAGAGAAGCAATCCAGTGTGAGGTGACCAGTCACCATAAGGAAAGCTTGCATGTCCCAGGAAGTTCGTTTGGTGCCTTGATCAATCATAGGATTGGATGAGAGGACTCTTGCACATTTGCAGGAAACAAAGAACACTGCACAGATGGAGTTATATTGAACCCTGTATACAGACATCATTGCTGGTAGTCATCTTTCTGATATTTGTAGTGCTTCAGGATACAGGGCCATTTAAGTAGAAAGACACTGTATACAGATGTCATTGTCCTTTCACCCTGCTGAGGAAAATCTTGCATTCTTCACTCTTAATGATCCGGGCCAATTATGTTATTTGGGCCTACTATCCAGGAAATTAAGTGCACCAACGAGAGTGGCTAGCTGAAGATGCCAAAACGTATTTAACTTCAAAGTTACTATTACCATACAGCCTCGCACACACATGTTCAGGGCTCTGTATGTATAGTGGGTGTGTGGGACAGCCTATTTAGAAAGTTAAGATATTGACTGTTGATTGAACACAGTATTTGTTATTGGGCCTGTGGTGCCAGGAGACAGAAGCGAGGGATCTGACATAGAGAGGGTCAGTCTTCTACTCTCCTCCTGCCTGGACTCAGAGACCCACACTTGAGAAAAGGTAACCAATCTGGTACAGATTGCCATTTTGTGACTTTATTGTTATTAAAGGGTTTGCTCTGCTCTTGGGGTTAATCCAAGGTTCTGAATCCCCCGAAAGCAGCCTAAATGTACTGTTGAGCTATATTGCTCATAACTTCCGCTAATCTTCTTCAATTGTATTCCTTGAACATCTTGCCAATGGTCATTCCACAGAAATACTGCAGTAAAGACAATTTCTGTGTTTTATAACAATGTGTGTGTTTCTCATTGATCCTTGCACTCACACTATTGCCAGGTGTGCCAGAGGGGACTAGGGCTGTTATTGGGTTTGAGAGGCAGAGTAATGGACTGAACTTACTTAAGCTGCTCCTGCGGGGGTAACACAACATATATAATCAACACACCAAGGGTTAAACAGGCTCTTTGCAGACAGTTCTATATCAGCTGGTTAATAAACAGGCCTCAAGAGGAAGTACATGCCATCTATAATTAACTTCCTCCTAAGCCTGTCTCCCTGCCATTTTGTGAGACCCTTGCTCTCCACTGTAGATTGTTACACAAGAACCCGATCTCCAGGTTTAAACTCTCTCACTTTGGCAGACCAACTATACACTTGACTCAGTAGTCTGTGGAAATGTTCAATCACTTTATCATTTCCTTTGCATACTCTGTACCATAAATCATGATCCATAGCAAATTGATCCAGGTTGCTCTGGCTCACCACATGAACTGTTCCCTGGCGAGATTAAAGTGGAGTCCTTCTGAGCACTAATAAAATCCTCCTGGGAGTCCCCAAGATCTAACTAGTCTGGCTTAGAAGAAATACGCTCTGTTTCCAATCCCGCAAACACCTCCAGGGGACATAAGTCAGTTGCTGCAGGTTCACAAATCTCCTGACACATATCATCCTTATTCACAAACTGTAGTGCAATATTAATTACTTCACCTAAGGATTCCTCCTTTTTAGAGAAGGACCGTGGACCCTTGAACTTTTGTTTGTACAAGTCCCAAAATATGGGACAGTCATGACCGATTAGCAAGTCACGAGGTAACCCCGAGATCACCCCAACTTCAGGTAGCGGTTCCTGCTGATGTGGACAGGGTTCTTCTGGAATCAGCTCTCCTTGCATCCTGTCTGCTCAGAGCAAGGTGACCCCACTCCCTGAGTCATGGAGTGTTACAACCCTTTGTCCATTGACCCCCACAACAGATTCATGTGGATTCAGACTTTTTGCAGTGAATTCTGCATCAACATACATAGAACGACGTTGCCCCATGTCACATTCCCTTGGCCCCTCCCACTTTGGACACTGGGCCATCATATGACCCAATTGGTGGCCAGACCAACAGCAAACCTCATGGGGTTATTTTTCACTTTGCCAACTCTCAGGAGGGCTTGGTGCTGGGGTGCTCCTGGTGGGAGGGTCATGCACCTGAGCAGACACCATACGGCCCACAGGTGCCATCTTGGCACTAGAATGCACCTCTTTGATCTGGTCCATCTCTCAAGTAGCAGAAGGGTCTTCATGCAAGATTTCAACACATCTGTATTGTTCAACTGTGGCAGGCATCTCATCCAGGAACTGGGGCTCCAAACTGAGCCACCCATTGTTGCAGGACCTTGGGAAGACCATACAGATAATGGGCAACTGTCTCCACAATCTTAAGGGGGGGATTTCAGCCAGTCCTGGAATAGGTGCATTAGATGATGCAGCTGGACACGAGCAGGCTTAGTCCTGTCAAAGTACCAGGCATGAACCCAATTCATCCTCAATGCAACAGTCAATCTCAGCCTGACTAGTATTTCTGCCTTTAGCAGTTTATTGATCCATGCTGATTCTGAGGCCAGGCCACAGTATGCCAGTTGGGGATCTGCAGTCAGGAAAGGAATTCCATTGCACAGAGCAGGTAAGTATAGATTTATTTGTTATTCCTATTTTTTACTTTTACAATCTAACCACTTCAGCTCTGAAAGGTTTACCCCCCGTCATGTCTAGGCCAGATACAGCACTTTGTTAATTTAACTGACAATTGTGAGGTTGTGCGATGCTGTATCCTAATAGAATTGATGTCCTTTTTTTCCCACAAATAGAGCTTTCTTTTGGTGGTATTTGATTTGATTAAAATAAAATTCCCAATAAGCTTATCTGGATTGGTTTGCACAAAAGTTATAGCGTCTACAATTTATGGGATATTTTTATGGACTTTTTTTTACTTTTTTGGTGTATACTTACAAGTACTGTTTTTTCCATTTCCTGGTTGAGCGAAGCACTGGTACATCTTCCTGCACTTTTTGTATCCCATTATTGACTTCCAAATATGTTATCTTCTGACCTACATACAATCAGTGGCGGCTGCTCCATAAGGGGTGCTGGGGCGCCGCCCCATCCATGTGTCCAGCCCCCTGATATACATACAGGGCTCCGGACGCATGGATTCCAATGGTGGGGCTTTGTTTTTTTGAAGCACATGATTAGAATCAGGGCTCTAATAGGCTTCAAAACAGGGTGCTGCAGCACTGTTCCCTGATCCCACCCAGTTGTGTGACATTAGTGAATGAATATTCACTGTTCTTCCTCATTCTCCTCCTGGCCAATCAGGAAGCCCCTATTGGCCAGGGAGTCTTATTACTTCCTGGCCAATCATGTCTTAGGACACACATTTGGTTTTTATTCAGCCAGAAGGAGAATGTTTCATGTGTGCGGCTATGGCTCTTCCTTCTCCCTGCCTCCATGCCACCATGCCTGCATGCCTGCATAAGTTAAGGCAGTCTCTTGGGTGACCACCACCATCCGTCTCCCGTGGGGGGGTGGTAGGTGATCGCCACCACCACCCATTTCCCGCAGGGGGTAGATGATCGCCGCTGCCTGTGTCTCCCGGGGGGTTGTTGTATAACCCACCCTCCATCTCCTGCAGGGGGGCTAAGGAGTGTTGGTTGTGCCACCCCCCCAAATAGTGACAACAGCCACCACTGCTTACAATAATCCCTAATTACATTAACATTGACATTTCAGACATTTCTCTTCCCTGACATTTTTAGCTGCTTGTCAATTGTACACTGTTGTGTCCTTTGCAGTATTTTAATTCTTCTTGTAAAGTCCAGTCTAGTCAAGCTTGTGCTTTTTGTCACTAGTAAATTGGGCCTACTTTTGCTATTTAAAATTGTCTTGCTGCTGGCTAATTTTACACCTCTCTGTTATCTGCAGTGTCTTAATTTCTAGAGTTTAACACCTTTCTGTACTCTATAATACCTACAATAATCCCTAATGATATTAACATTGACAGCTATGACCCCTGCAGTAATGTTTCTGTTAAGCCTTACTCCATAACCTTAATCTGTCAAAGCGCACAGTACTATACATGTCATGCTTGTCTGCTGAATATTTTGCTCTTATCCCACTATTCATAATACCTTTATCATTCTAGGACATTATTCTTAATTTCATATTCCTACCTCATTTTTTTACTTATCTGCAAAATCTGCTTAATTGTATACACATCTACAATACAAACCAAATTATATATTCGCAGAGCCTGTCTTACATAGCAAACTCCCAGCAAAGAGTACATTATCATTTGCTAAGAATACTGTTTTCCATACAAATGACATTGCCCCTTAACATACCAGTCTTCAGCCTTGGAACATTTGAATGAAACCATGAAGAAAAGATTTTTGAATTACCAGTTAAAACTCTATCATTTTGACTCTTTTTTCAAATAAATTAAATTTGTTCTCCTTGTTCCTACCTCTTGTCCAGTCCTTCAATATGGATGAACCCACTCGGTTTTGGGGAGCGTTAGCCAAACATTTCAAAAGTCTGGATGCTGAATTCAATCCCCATTGAGGTGAACAGGAACCAAATCTTAGGGCTAATAACCAAGGGATCGAAAATTAAAAACGTGCTTGGGGGATGGGCACAGCCTCAGGGGACATGTACCAATGTCATTTTCTATTAAATACCAGTTTGCAGGAAGCAATATTAATTCCTAACCCTTTCACCGCTGGGTCCGTACTTCGTGCGGACCTAATGGCGGGGGGTATTTCACACAATCCGGTGGCTGCAGCCACTGGGATTGTGTATTAAACTGACAGGCAGCCTCCTGCCTGTCAGGTGAGAGCATTCTGGTGGCGCCGCTGCCGCCCGATCACTCTCACACACCCCCAGTACCGGCGCCCCCTCAAACGCACCCCTACCTTGCTTACCGGGCTCCACTTGCCTATCTGTGGGCCTGGGACAGTCATGGCAGGTGGCGGTGGCTGGAGGGGAAGTAGAAGAGCAGATACACATCCGCTCTCCTCCCCTTCTTTGTGTGACCCGGAAAGCAACGTCTCTGATGTCACTTCTGGGTCAAGCTCTTGGTGTCCCTGGCTAGCTCAGCTGGTAAATAATGTTTTGCAATGCAATCTGAGATCCTGTCACCTAAAAAACATCACATAGGGACTTTTTGTTCCCAATATGATGAAAAAAAAGGAAAAAAAATATTTTTTTGCAAAAAATAAAGTTACACCCAAGCACATAAAATCCCCCCCAAAAAAATTGAGGCCCCACCACCCCCACATATACACACACATGAATGTAAACACATGCGTTGGGCGCCTATGCATGAAAACGTTGATTGCAATACACATGTAACATATCGCCTCACATGCCAGAGTGAGAGCAATAATTCTAACACAAGACCTCCTCTGTAACACTAAACTGATACCTATAGGGGGTTTCTTAAGCATCGCCTATAGAAAATATAGGGTACTGAAGCTTGACACCATTTCACGGAGTGCACAAAAATTTAAAGTTTGGCATGTTGGGTATCTATTTGCTCGGTGCAACCTCCTCTTTTATATTTTACCAAAAAAATTGGGTAATTTATTGCATTTGTTTGCCCTAAAATTCATGTTAGTGTGTTTTTTTAAATTAAATTTTGCATTTCCTAGACCTTTACGGTAATATCATATGACATAAAAAATTGGAACTACCAGTATTTTATTCTCTAGGTGTCTGCTTTCAGTAAATATATAATGTATGGGGGTTATGTGTAATCTTCAGGCCTAAAATTACTTTTTAAACATGTGTACAAAAAAAAGCAAAAAACGGCTCTGGCAGTGAAAGGGTTAAAGCTGAACAATTAAGGAAATGTTTTTCATACTTACTCATGTCAGCCTACTGTGGGTCAGCTCCACCCCCTCTGACACCCTCAGGGCAACCTCTTTCCAAGCCTATAAGAGGCGGCTTTCTGCCCATATACATTGTTCAGTTTATACACCTCACAACGGACTTTGGGTGGGAGTTCCTCAGCTGACATGAGGAGGATTCAGGAAAGGAAAATTACAGTAAGTATGAAAACAATTTTCCTTATTCCTGGACCTCCTCATGTCAGCCTAGTATGGGACATAGCAAGAAATCAACCACATAAGGGGAGGGAAAGACACATATAACCAGAATCATAAACCAATATCAATTATTTTAATGGCCGACAGCTGCCGACAGAACAGTAGACCCAAAAGCTCTCAATGCCGTCAGAGTTACATTCACTCTGTAGTGCTGAATGAAAGCATTTGGTGCACTCCAGTTAGCTGCCCTACACACTGCTTCTGCTGACACCTTAGCGTATGATGCACAGGAATCTGCCATGCCTCTCATAAAATGTGCTTTGACCTCCAATGGCGGAGGATATCCAGACTCTCTATATGCCATCTGGATAGTTTGTATGATCTATAAAGACACCATTCTAGGTGGCATAGCCATGCCTTTCCCGGAGCCACCGGGAAAGATGAAGAGTAGTGTTGAGCGAACCCGGACTGTAAAGTTCGGGTCCGTACCGAACTTTCGGGTGTCCGTGGCACGGACCCGGACCCGGACATTTCAAAAATCGTTCGGGTTCGGTCCGGGGTTCTGCTATTTTACTCCACGTGTTGAGAAGCTGCAGGGCAGCCAATCAACAAGTGTTTCACTGGTTTGCCCTTAGAAGCCATCACAGCCATGCCTACTAATGGCATGGCTGTGATTGGCCGGTGCATCATGTGACCCAGCCTCTTTATAAGCTGGAGTCACAGTGCTGCAGTCACATGCTCCTTGGGTTAGTGTAGGGAAAGGTAGCTGACTGCGTGAGGGACAGATTTGAGACATTTTAAGACCTGATCCTGCATCCTGAGATAGATTACTTTACTACTGCTGTCTGTGCTGTTGCTCTGAGGACAG
>BLSH010333321.1:452208-470129 GCA_018402905.1 Glandirana rugosa | reverse complement strand
TCTCTGTCCCCCGTATGACGTTTACAAGAACAGGAACTGTACAAATAAAAATAACAACATTCAATTGGAGTTTGTATAACGACTCGTATTGATAACTTTTCGATAAAGAGTACACGCGTTTTAAATGTAATTAATCTTTCTGAGACCCTTTGTAATTTTTAATGTAATTGGTAGATGACACTACTTTTTGAGACTTAAACAACTATATGCTAAGAATCGAAGAATAGATGAAACGCACGATTCTAGTACACACTCTCTAAAGAGAATCTGACCCAAGTATGATATAAGCGTACGCCGAGGGTCGTCCGTAACCCAACACAGGACCAAGTGGCAAAGTCCAGGTTAAAGTCGGACTTAAAAACCGACTTAAGCCTGGACTTTAACTGGTTTTCTGGAGCCCTGTGTGTCTTTTGGTCAATTTCAGGTCCGAATTCAGCCAAAAATTCAGGCTGAAATTGGACCTGAAACGGTGAACCAGGACACAACCCAATGCCTGCTGGGAGCCGCATGCGAATATAGTATGAACCCAGTCTAAGAGAAATCTCTCACACATGATCTTAGCACGCAAAGTAGATAAGAAGCTAAGAATCGTATATCAACAAATTCAGAGTTTTTCATCACAGTAGATGGTTAATGTAATTTTTAATGTTTCCCAGAGTCTTTCTAATTAATGTAAATTTTGCGCACATGAGAAATAGCTTTTCAATAGTTATGCTCAGCAATATGTTTGAGGTTAACTTACAACAATAAAAATAAACATGTCAAGGACAAGAACATTTGCAGTATGCCCCTATTTGCAATAATGCTAATTGGTTTCCCTGATCAACAATGTTTTATGGCTTTGCATTTGAGCAAGATTGAAATTTTATTCATCTGACTGCCCCATGGCATTTTAATTACCAGTAGATCCAGATCTTTTTTTTTATTCCACTGTTACAAAAAACTCATCAGTATTTAAAATAATTAATTGCTTTGCTAAGCAATGTGATTCAGTTTTTGTTCAGTTGGTTCATATTTTTTATGTGCAATCATATAGAGGAAAATAAATTGAAATATGCATCCCGTGTGTATTATTTTTCCTTAACAAATAAGGGTCAGAACTAGAATAAGTTTCAGGATATTTATTGGAAACATTCGAACTGTGTGAATTTTTCACTCCTGTATATTTAGCAAACAATTTTCACATAGAAAATGCATCCCCAAGTCAATGTTTCCTTTATAACATGCTTACAAATAACACAAACATAAATCAAGAATATAGTATGCAGGAAAGAAGTACCATTACATATGTGAGGTAAAAATGTACAATTGCAGTAATTACATTTTTGCAAGTTATTATTATTATACAGGGTTTAATTAACACCAACAATTTGTGCAGTGCTTTACAACTTGAGGGCAGACAGTACAGTTACAATAGCTTGTAGCTTACAATCTAAGACTGAGAGTCAAGTGATACAAAACGTAATAACTGTGAGGGATGGGCTGATGGAGAAAATAAAAGTACAGTTGTAAGGTGGGAGCAGAATAGGTTTCTATAAAAAGAAGGGTTTTTAAGGGATCACCTAAAAGTGAACAGAGTAGGATATAGTCAGACAGATTGGGGAAGGGAGTTCCAGAGGATGGGGGGAGATTATAGAGAAGTCTTGGAGGTGAGCATAGGAAGAAGTGACAAGGGAGCTAGATAGCAGGAGGTCTTGGGAGGATCAAAGAGAACAATTTGATTGCTATTTTGAGACATTAGTGATGTAGGCGAGGGAAAGTTTTGGATGGCTGTGTTAGAAGTTGATAGTATTTTGAATAGAATTTGTTGCATGAGCGGAAGCCAGTGGAGGGATTGGCAGTGGGGAGTGACAGGCACTGAAAGGTTGGAAAGGTGGGTGAGTCTGGCAACAACATTCATGATGGACTGAAGAGGGGATAGCAAGTTGAGTGTTTAAGAAAATTGTTGTATAGCAAAAATTATTCTGGCATTTAACAAAATAAATTATGTTTATAAACGTATATGAGATTTAATAGACTATAGATACTTATTATAATATAGGTGTACTCATAAGTTTACATACCCTGGCAGAATTTATGATTTCTTGGCCATTTTTCAGAAAATATGAATGATAACACAAAAACGTTTCTTTCACTCATGGTTAGTATTTGGCTGAGGCCATTTATTATCAATCAACTGTGTTGAACAAACAAATTGTGAACAAACATACATTATGCCTTTTCCTTGATTTTACCTTCTACTTGGTCTCCTAATGCACTAGAATCAATCTCCTTAGATTATCTTCTAATGTATAATTTTGTCCTATTCCCTGCTGGTGGATTAGAACCATGTTGCTGCCTATTGCTCCCTCTCTTTTCATCAGTGGAGTTTGGATCCTGTTGTTGATATGAATTTGAGACCAGCTTCCTATGAAAATATCTGCCTGTAATAGGTTTAACACTGTGTACACACTGTGGAACTAATTTATTTGGGCAATTAATATTGTCATTGAATGGGCATTAGGTTAGACATACTCTTGTAGTAACAACATTTGCCATGTTTTATGGATGTCACTACATATATAGCTCAGAGGAACCAAAAATAATTGTTAATACAGAACTTTAGCAAACAGCTTTATACTAATTTGAAACATAGATATTTAACGCTATTACCTTTTAAAAAGGGTTGCCATGCCATACAGATAGTCTTGTGACTTACAAACCTCTTCCATCGTTATTACCTCTCCTTCATCAGTTTGTTCATTGGTCGAAAAGTAAGTATAAAACGAGTGGCAAAGCTACGTCAACAAACAGAAGAGCAGGGGGCGTGGCTAATATGGTTACCTGAGAGGACATAGGTGAACGGAGCTCCGTACCTGAAGGCTTCTAATATCCAATCTACGTGAAATATCTGGCACCTTTAACCCCCTATTGACACCCGCTACTACTGGGAATGAAAAGGGGCACGTCTGAGAAGAACCACAAACGGAATTCTGCCCCAAAGTTACCACAACTGCCTAAAGGGCAACATATGGCGACTCGCTCGAATATGGCTACCCAGACCGACCAAGCTGATCCTCCCTCGCTGGGAAAGAGTCAATTTAATGTGCTAATGTAGGCTATCACACACTGCCAGACATCACTTACTGCTAAGATTGCCACCATGCAGGCAGAGATTTGGCTTATGTGCCGAGATATGGATTCATTTCAAGGCAGGCTCATGGAGGCAGAGCGCAGAGTTGGGGACACCGAGGACTCTGTCCGTGACCATCAGGCCTCCTTTCACATGCTATGGGTTAAGATGAAGGCCTTGGAATCCTGGGCAGAGGACAGCGAGAACTGGAACCACAGAAATAATCTCCAGATGGTGGGTCTGCCAGAAGGGGCTGAAGGCCAGGATCCTCTGGCCTTCACCAAGCACTTACTGTGCATGTTGTTCCTGCAGGCGCCATTTCCCTCCCAATTTGTGGTGGAGAGGGCTCACAGGATGCCGCCAACAAAAGGGCCCTCTTGGGTCTCCACCGCGCACCTTTATATTCCACCTGCTAAATTTCCGAGACCGAGACATGATCCCGAAAGAGGCGAGGAAGGTGGAGGAGCTGCGTCACGACAATACCAAGATTATGCTCTTTACCGACTATACGGTGGAAACCCAGCATCTCCGTCGCTCCTTTGACCATGTTAAAGCAGAGCTACACACACGCGGATTAAAGTACAGTGTCCTTTTCCCTGCCCGTCTTTGCGTGGTGGATGGTGAGTCAACCCGATACTTTACCTCTCCAGAGGAGGCTATGCAATGGTTTGAATCCCTACCCCAGGCTTGCTCACCAGGTTATACTACAGCCCCTGTTGGAACTCGGTTCCACAAAGTTGATATACATGTTGCACAACTGCGCTTCCTCCTAAACTTTAACAGCCCTTCCCTGTGCTTGTGCCCTGTGGACTTGATCTAAACTTGATGGTCACTGTTTGGGCCTACTTGACTTTGAGCTGGTTTGTTCTATTCTCACCAGCCGGTGCTCTGAACTTACTGTCCTACCTATGATCCGGGGATACTCTGGCTGGGTGGGAGACATGGTCCTTCCATAACACATGTTCTGTGTCTCTGATCCACAGCAATGTTTGACCTGGGACCGTTGGACTATGCGATGTTTGGGCCTGGGCCCTATCTGTTTCAATGCCCACTGGATAAACACTGTGGTGGGTGGTAAGAGGGCGGCTGCGGTCTATGGCAATATGTTTCTTTGTTCAGTTAAACCATTTTTTATTTTCTGCAACTAAGCCTGTGCCCTTAGCTATGTCTAAGTGTTTTCACCCCTCCGAGATCTCCAGGTATACAATTTATTGCCTTCAGGAACTTCTGGAAAGGTGCAAAACTGTTGGAATCCATCTTACAGACTACACACTTGGTGTGCTTCTACATATGCATTACCCCCCCCCCCCCCCAGAAGGATATCCTATGCCTTAGTTATAGGGTTGATTTTTCTTGTTTCTTTCATATTTGGGCATTAAGACACTCCACGGGTTTTCTGTTGGTGGGGTGTGGGGTGGGTTGGGGTTTTATGTTCATGTTTCTCTGTGTGGCAGCGTAGGTGCAGAACTTGTAACTATCAGGGGATGGTTTTTCATGATATGCTGAAGTGTACTATCGTCTTCAGAACCAATCTTGTCATTTTTTTTGGGGTGTTTCATGCCCCACTCCCTTTGGGTCTGAGGGTCCACATTTGCTATGCTACTTAATGACAAAATGAAAAGGTCATTGGTGTTCGCAAATATTAAAAGGTACAATCCTGATATTTGCATACTCTAGGAGACACACCTAGTTGGGGGCAAAATTTTGGAGCTCAAAAAACCATGGGTGGGGCATTATTATCATGATACCCACTCAAGGTATGCTAGGGGGGTGAGTATGGGCATACACAAATCCCTTAGCTTTGAACTCTTGGACATTAAAACAGACCCAGAGGGTTGATATGTGTTAGTCCATGCAATTATTGATACATTGGATGTGGTTATTGTTGGGGTTTATCTCCCTCCACCGGCCAACATCTCCCTTCTGAACTCACTCATAACTGAGATATCCCAGTTTCTAACCGACAATGTACTACTTGCTGGTGATTTCAATATGCTTCCAAGCCCTGCTCTAAATAGACTCACTGCTGATCTGGCAACTGATTCAGCTCTCTCTAGATGGGCTGACTTATATGGGCTGACGGATGTATAATGCTGGAAGCACCCCTCTAACCGATGTTATTTACCTGGTGTATACCAGTGTTAGTATGCTCCCTAAAATCCTTGAGGTCCCGGTGCTTCCACGAGGTATATCCTATCACTCACCCATTTCATGCTGTTTACAAACTGCAACCCCACATGCAGATAGAATATGACGTCTGTCTCGCTGTTGGGTCTCGGATCCCACTATTGATATTTAGATGGGTAGATATATTAAGTAATTTTGGTTGGTCAATGGCAACACTGATTCACCAGGTAATGTATGGAAAGCATTTAAAGCTTTCATGAGTGGCTGTTACCAATCCTCTATTTCTAGAGCCCATAGGGATGCTTCTATTACCCTAGAGGAAGCTGAAACTAAAGCCCAATTTCTTGAATCCCAATATGTAGCCACGTCCAACCCTATTACCTATCAAGACATGCAAGTGGCATACCGTAAGGTGATGCTCCTTAGGATCAATAAGGCTAAAAAACATCAATTATCCCAAGCACAGCATATTTTTGAACACGGGGAAAGGCCTGGGAAGCTCCTGGCTTGGCTCTCAAAGGAACATTCTCCGATATCTACCATAGCTTGTCTTAGGGATGACCGGGCTGGGACAGTGACGGACCCCTTAGCTATTAATGCCTGTTTCTCTTCCTTTTTTTCTAAACTGTACTTTTCTAAGGCTCAGTATATGCAGGAGGAGCTTAGTGAATTTTTAGATCAGGTGGCCTTCCCAGTTCTTCCCTCCTCGGAGAGGGAACAATTGGATAGCCCAATTACATTGGAGGAGGTACAGGGGTCATTGAGTTCATTGCAATCAGGTAAGACCCCGGGTATAGATGGGTTCCCTCTGGAATTCTACAAGCAGTACATGGAGGAGGTGGCACCTAAGTTACACTCAGTGCTGCTTGATACCCTGAAGTGTGATGCCCTTCCCCCCTCTATGGCACAGGCCATTTAAGTAGTGATACCCAAACCTGGGAAGAACCCACAGCTCTGCTCATCCTACCGACCAATCTCACTGCTTAATACTGATGCCAAAGTCCTCACTAAGATCCTGGCCAAGAGACTTAATGAGGGTACACTCTCCCTAGTACATGAAGACCAGACAGGGTTTATGCCTGGAAAGGGCACAGATATTAATATTTGCAGACTGTACGCAGTTCTGGCCTCTAGTGAGGGGGATATACGATCCGGTGCAGTGGCCTCCCTCCACGCTGAAAAAGCATTCAATTCTGTGGAATGGGGCTTTTATGGGAGGTCCTGTACCGGTTTGGATTCGGGCCCCAATTTATTTCATGGGCCAGGCTGTGTTCAGCTCTCCGACAGCCATGGTTCGTGCCAGTACTACCCTTTCATCTCCGTTTTCTCTTCACAGAGGCACCAGACAAGGGTGTCCCCTCTCACAGGGACTGTTTGCCTTGGCAATTGAGCCCATGGCCATTATGCTACGTGCATCACCAGAAGTTCGGGTTTTGTCTTTGGCCCCCTTTACAAAAAGGTGTCACTCTATGCTCCTCTCCTTGGTCTCAAAAATGAAATGTCACTTTCTGTAATTAAAATATGCACATTTCCGGCTTTAAGGTCCATGCACACTAATGCCCCGTGTACACACGGGTGCAACGGTTGTGCAACCGAACGTCCAACTTTGGACCAAGTTGGATGTTGGCTGTTGTGTCTCACGTACTGACATGCACTAAGCAATCGTACACCCAAGCCTAACGTAGTGACGTGTTACGAGCGTATAACGAGGAATTTCAGTTGCATGTGATTTGTGAATTTGGAACGTAGGTTTCCCAGAACGGACACTTCTAGTTGTTCCTGACTTCTGAGCATGCCTGCTTTGCACGTACAACTTTGTTGGACCAACTTCTCTGTACACATGGTACAACAGTCGTACAACTGCTTGTTGTACAACCAAAGTTTTATAGTCTGCTCATCCAACTTCAGTTGTACAACTGTTGTACGACGGCTGTTGTAATTGCACATACTAACAGTCGGATGATCGTACAACAAACTGGTTGTATGACCGTTGTTGTACAACCGTTGTACCGTGTGTATGGGCCTTAAGCAGCTGAAAAAATGCTGATAAAGCATGACAGAAAAAGTAGCATAAGAAATGCTCGTAGTGGCTCATATTGCACAAGAATTTATGAAAGTTTATGGGCGTTTGCTGTTATAGGCTTTTTTTCTAAAACATTCCCCTCTGCTCATTTTTCAATGTAATTAATTCACACTTGAAAATGCCACAGACTCCTAAAGACCGCATTTATGCCTGTTTATGAGTGTCAAATGTTTTTCTGCCCAAAAGCTCCTCTCAAAAATTTGATTCTGATGTTTTTTTTTTCTGCTTGTAAATGCCCTAATGCGCATGGAATAATAAGCTAATATAAAGCTGCTTATACATGCTGGAAAAAACTAACCAAAAGCCTGTATAATCATAATTTTTTATGCCTAGTGTGCATGGCCCCTACAATGCTGATGTTCTCAGGCTGCCCATGAGGGAGAAAGGACAGAGAATCAGGTAGATACTGTAAGATAAGACACTGTTCTCGTAAGTTCACCTCTTTTGTGTCTCCTTGACAGCAGAATACGTCCTGTTACCTCTCTTGCTTTGCTTTTCTCTTTTTCTCTCTCCCTAATCTGTGTTGCCTTCACACAGTTAGTGTCAATTCATGTTGCTTTCTTCCCTCTTCCCATCAACAGTAGATCTTAAAGCTGTCAGCAGGTCAGCCTTTAGTGGCATGGATTTTAGGCACGGTGCCAAGAATAGAGAGCAACTGAGCATGTGCAGAGCAGGGTAAGACAGTGTATTACTGGATTTTAAACAGTATAGGCATGCTTATTTAATGTTTTGAATAGCAATATATATATATATATATATATATATATATATATATATATACAGTAGCTCACAAAAGTGAGTCCCCTCTCATATTGTTGTAAATATTTTATTATATCTTTTCATGTGACAAAACTGAAGAAATGTCATTTTGCTACAATGTAAAGTAGTGAGTGTACAGCTTGTATAACAGTGCAAATTAGCTGTCCCCTCAAAATAACTCAACACACAGCCATTAATGTCTAAACCCCTGGCAACAAAAGTAAGTACACCCCTAAGTAAAAATGTCCACATTGGGCCCAAAGTGTCAATATTTTGTGTGGCCATCATTATTTACCCACACTGCATTAACCATCTTGGGCATGGAGTTCACCAGAGCTTCACAGGTTGCCACTGGAGTCCTCTTCCACTTCTCCATGATGACATTATGAAGCTGGGGGATGTTAGAGACCTTGCGCTCCTCCACCTTCCATAGATGCTCAGTAGGGTTTAGGTCTGGAGACATGCTTGGCCAGTCCATCGCCTTTACCCTCAGCTTCTTTAGCAAGGCAGTGATCATCTTGGAGGTGTGTTTGGGGTGGTTATCATATTGGAATACTGCCCTATGGTGCAGTCTCTGAAAGAAGGGGATCAGGCTGTGCTTCAGTATGTCACAGTACATGTTGGCATTCATGGTTCCCTGAAAGAACTGTAGTTCTCCAGTGCCGGTAGCACTCATGCAGCCCCAAACCATGGCATTCTCACCACCATGCTTGACTCTAGACAAGACACACTTGTCTTTGTAATCCTCACCTGGTTGCCGCCACACACACTTGACACCATCTGAACCAAATAAGTTTATCTTGGTCTTATCAGACCACAGGACATGGTTCCAGTAATCCATGTCTTTAGTCTGCTTGTCTTCAGCAAACTGTTTGCAGGTTTTCTTTTGCATCATCTTTAGAAGAGGCTTCCTTCTGGGATGACAGCCATGCAGACCAATTTAATGTAGTGTGTGCGTATGGTCTGATTACTGACAGGCAGACCCCCCACCCCTTCAACCTCTGCAGCAATGCTGGCAACACTCATATGTCTATTTCCTGAAGGCAACCTCTGAATATGACGCTGAGCATGTACACTCAACTTGTTTAGTTGTCCATGTCGAGGCCTGTTCTGAGAGGAACTGCTGTATGCTCTTGGCCACCGTGCTGCAGCTCAGTTTTAGAGTCTTGTCAACCTTCTTATAGCCTATGCCATCTTTATGTAGAGCAACAATTCTTTTTTTTCAGATCCTCAGAGATTTCTTTGCCATGAGGTGTCATGGTGAACTTCCAGTGACCAGTATGAGAGAGTGAGAGTGATAACACCAAATTTAACACATCTGCTCCCCATTCACATCTGAGACCTTGTAACACTAACAAGTCACATGACACCGGGGAGGGAAAATGGCTAATTGGGCCAAATTTGGACATTTTCAAATAGGGTTGTACTCACTTTTGTTGCCTGCGGTTTAGACATTAATCGCTGTGTGTTGAGTTATTTTGAGGGGACAGCAAAATTACACTGTTATACAAGCTGTACACACACTACTTTACATTGTAGCAAAGTGTAATTTCTTCAGTGTTGTCACATGAAAAGATATAATAACATATTTATATAATTGTGAGGGGTGTACTCACTTTTGTGAGATACTGTATATATATATATATATATATATATATATATATATATATATAGTATCTACTGTATATACTTATTTACACATTTTGTGGCTAAAGATTTCACTTAAAAACAGATCACATTTTATAGCTCCTCAGACATAAAGAGATTTAGTGTACTTAAGTAAAAACACTTATGTTGCCACCCAAAATCATAGTTCAATATTAGAAATATTACTAGCACATCATTTTAGCAAAGCAAACAGCAGGACATTCATTCCCCACCAAGAGATGCAACTTTCTGGGGATGCTAAAGACCCCTTCCTTAGACAGCAATGAGTAACTGCTGTCCAAGGAAGAAATACTTAGTGCCCCTGAACTATCATATCTCTCAGTGGTAAAAAAAGTCCTGCTTTTTGTCTTGCGAAAATTAAGTGCTGGTGATACTTTGTATATTGACCTCTGTAGCAACAGGAAATAGAGTTAAGACTAATAATCCATATATGTGAACCCTATCATAGTCACTTATCAGTCATAGAAATCCTGTACTAATTTTTCAAATGATAGACTTGTCAAAATCCAAAAAAATAACCCATAAACATCACTTTCTATCTTGTTCACCACCACTTACCCAATCACAAAATATATTTTTTACATTTTAACTACTGAACATTATCCAGGGAAGCAGAACATTTACTGATACATTCTAAATAGAAAAAGTAAAGAAACGCAAAACAAATTACCATATTTAGAATTCTAGATCTATCATTATAAAGAAGCAGCAACAAGAAAACAAATGTAAAATGTTGTCAGTGTGTTCTAAATGATAGCCTAATAAATATACCTTAATGTAAAGCAATGCAGATTGCAACCTTAGTATAATAGACAGTAGTAGGAAACAACATTACAGAATGGAGAAATACATATTATCATTTTTTCAGTACGAGAAAATCATATTTGCTGCAAATGTCCTATATATAAAATTATCTGCTGTGCATAAAATATTCACAGCTTTTCTCTCAAGTAATGTCACTATTAATTGAAGCAAATGTTCACGGAAAAAAGAAATAAGCAGTTATTGCAAAAGTGTTGCTTTAAACAGCAAAAATAATTCAGCCCGTTATTAATTATTAAACAGTTTTAAATAAAATTCAAGTAGGAAATTGGACTATATATTTCTGAAGCACATTAGTAGTAAATGAATTCTGCCTTTTCACTAAACCATTCATCAGCCCTTCAAAATGTATATTTTGTAGCTTTTTAGTTCACCAATTTTGGATAATAGATACATGATCAAATCTCAATTTACCCCTTACTAGAACACAATTAAATTAATGACTTTTCAAAAGGGTTGTCCTAAGCAAACTTATTTAGTATATGTTTCTTACATAATTGTAATGTTGCATTATAAGTATGATAAACTGTATCAAATTCTTTACGTAGATAAAGAGTAAGCAGAAATGTTATCACCGCTCTTCCAGGCCCACATTTATACAGTAACATTAAGGCCCATTTAAACTTATCATTGCTTAAATCAGATCCATTACCACTGCATTATCTTGTGCTATGGTGCACTGCGTGTCCCCTACCGAGAGCTGCAGAGAGGAGACTCTTGTGCTCTGTTGGTAAGCAGTGATCTCATTGCAGATATCTGACACCCCCTACTGCATCAGATCTATAGTACTGCAATCAGCAAACCTCATGATCCCTGCTAATTGGAAAGTGCTGACTGTAAAGCCTCGTACACATGGTTGGACGGTCGTATACAACAGGACATACGAACGACCGTTGTATTGAAATCCGACCGTTAGTACGCACGATTAGAACAGCCGACGTACGACGGTCGAACAACAGGAGTTGTATGAGCAAACTACAAAACTTTGTTTGTACGGCAAGCATTCATACGACTGTTGTACCGTGTGTACAGAGAAGTTGGTCCAACAAGTTGTACCTGCAAAAACACGCATGCTCCAAGTCAGGAATGTCCAGAAGTGTCAGTTCGTGTAAACCTAGTTCCAATTTCACAATGCATAATCGTTTGTCTGTCGACAATTGAATTCAAATAGCGAAATGCAGCTCACATTAGCATCTTTTTCAATGGGATAATATTTCTGAACATAATGAAAGACAGTTTTTCTGTAGTGATAGAAATATAATTGGCAATATTGTGAATCTCTTTAATTCTATTAATCATTTCCCCAATATAATTATTTTGGAAATATAATTACCAAAAGTACTTTTTTTCCATGCTAATTGTTCTAACTTTTCTTTTTATTGTAACTGCCTAATTCTAACCTGTAATTTTCCAACATTTGACTCCAAAAACATAGGCAAGTATTGTTGTTTTCATTATTATTTATTTTTAAGACTAAAGAACATAAATGAAAGTATAAATGCATGATTGCTGCAAATTATGGAGGTGGAGGAACATTTTCATGGAGCTCTGTGAACTCAGTAATTTGGCCCCTTTCCCCCTTGATCAGGACCTGTGTAATGATCTCCTCTGCCCTGCTCCTCTGGTAGGGAGCCATGGCCTTTAATTTTTTCAGCTGGATATGCCCCAAATGTCTCTTGCTGGTCCAAATCCCTTTGTAGGATGGCTGTGGCCATCCTAAAAAATGTGGATGCAGCCTCATCCACATTATGGGTTTTTCTTTTTCTCTTCATCCCAATATGGAGGGGAGGGATTTGGGATTGGCAAAGCTGTGATGAAAGCTGGGATGGCCCAGCAACTTCCTCCTCTGTCACCCTCTCTGTGACACTGTCCTGTGTATAAAAAGTGACATTATTTTAATATATTTGTTTTTATGGGTCATCAATCCAAACAAATGAACATTTCATGACTGTTGCTAATAGAATAATTAGAACTACAAATCACTAGCATTCTGACACCAGCATTTGGATTTATCCTAAAAAAGACTTTAGGCCACAACTGTGTTTGGATATTGAAACAAATGTGTAAAGGCTCAAATATTTTACCAATAAGGTTTAGTTATTACCATTGTATTTTATCTTTACAATATGTTCACCAACACTATACCTGGGTCAAGATGGCCTGCTTCTCATCTTCATCCTCAGGTCTAGGAGCCAAGGCCTCAGCAGAAGTAGAGGGCAGGGTGGATAGCGATGGCCTGGCCTCAGAGGGATTTTTAAAAATTGCAGGCTGTCAAAGTACCATAGCTTCGCTACATAGACAGCAGATGCTGCAGCTCCGGACCTTTGGGAGTCTTGGATCTTTTTCATCTCCCTCTCATATGTAGTCCTGATGTTAGCAAATTTGTTGCGTACGTATTTAGCCGTAGCATCTGGTTTGATTAGCTTGCACAACTCTACCAATTGCTGTACAGCTGCCAGCCTTCGGGCCCGATTAAAATATTCATTCGTGTGGACATTCCACAGGCTGGGGAGTTGCCTGTGCAGATCTATAAACTGTGGCAGGAATCTTGCGAGAAAAAATTGCCGCTCATTATGCCTGCAAGACACAAGACAAAACATCATACAACTTCGCCCAGCATATCCCTAAAAGCTTCACCAAATCTAGGCCCCAAGCCAAGCAGTATAAGCCATTCTTCTCAATCTATTCGAAGCATAACAGTATAGGCCTCTACCCACCTATGTCAGAAGTTCCAGTCAAACCTTCGTTTGCACCAGATAGTGAGCAATTTCATTCGTTCTCGCACAACATTCCTACCTACATCCATTTCCTTGAGCATTCGTTCGGCTTTTATACGCTGTGCATGCGTACCGCTCTCAGGTGCGTCGTGACGATGGGGCATGACGCGTACCAACGCCTCCACATAATGAACAAACGATCACAACTCTGAGTTGCGATTGGGAAAAAAACCATGGTGGATTCCTGTAGGAGCCAGGCTAGTGGATGCAAAATTAAGGCCACCCCCATGACCTGGGCAGAAATGGTGGACATGGTGGGAATCATGGAGGCCCGGCACTATGACTGTAAAAGGAGTGATTATGAGAGGCCAAACAGCCTCACAAATATGGGGTCCAGCGGGCAAAGGATCAGCTCTGCAAGCGCTGGTCCGACCTGCGCCGAATAAATAGAATCCTGCAAAAAAGTAAGCAATATTTTTCTTTACCCAATATTTAGATGTGTAAATTAAGTGTCTGGATCTGTTCTTGGTCAAAGTTGCTAGAGAGAATTATCTGTGAATTTTTTAACTCCTTGTATGCCTTGGGGTTCCAAAATGTAATTTCCAAATAAAGCATATATGAAGAATACCATTTTAGACTGTTTCAAAACATTCCTTTAGCTTTTGCACTTATGTTCTTTTTGCATTTTGCAACAGGAAAACTAAAAAAAAAAGGGCCCACCCCCCCAAGGGACCAAGGGATGCTCCCACCCCTGACCCATCAGCGGAGGCGGAATCAAGCCCACCTTCACGCCCAGAAGGTAAGTGCTAAATGACAACAATACAAATTGTGCCACAGACAGGGGTGCTGCTAGGTGGGCAAAAGGGCAGGGGTTTCAGGCCTAAATTAACCAATTGCCGACCGCAGTCTGACGATGACAAAGTGGCTCCATATCGCTAAACCGCAGTCATATGACAGCAGCTGCGATATCCCTCACTGTGAGCGCGTGCGCCGTCAGAGGCGTGCTCACTGTGTTTGGGGGGGCCAGGGAGTGGGTAGGGTGGAGCCCTATCCGCAATGCCCCCGTCTCTCCGTTATGTTAGAGGGGGAAGGGCTGTGATCACAGGCTTCCTGTATATGGAAGCCGTGATCACTCCCTTCCCCCAGCCAGGCCAGCCCACATACAGTTAGAACACACCCAGGGAACACATTTAACCCTTAGATCGCCCCCTGCAGGTAAACCCCTTCACTGCCAATGGCATTTACACAGTAATCAGTGCATTTTTATAGCACTGATCGCTGTATAAATGCCAATGGTCACAAAAAAGTGTCAAAATGATCCAACATGTCTGCTGCAATATTGCAGTACCGCTAAAAATCGCAGATCGCCGCCATTACTAGTAAAAAATAAAAAAATAAAAACCCCAGAAATTAATTCTCATCATCCGTAAACATGGCAACTTTTGCACAAACCAATCAATGAACGCAGATTGCGGGTTTTTTTTACCAAAAATATGAGGAAGAATATAAATCGGCCAAAACTTATGGAAAAAATGTTTTTTTAGGATTTGTATTTTAGCAAAAAGTAAGAAATGTGGTTTTTGTTTGCAAAATTGTCGCTCTTCTTTTGTTTATAGCGGCGATCAGAAATGACGCAGAGGTGATCAAATACCACCAAAAGAAAGCTCTATTTGTGGGAAAAAAAAAGGATGCAAATTTTCGTTTGGTACAACATTGCACGACCGCGCAATTGTCAGTTAAAGTGACGCAGTGCTGAATCACAAAAATTGCTCTGGTCCTAAAGTGGGAAATCCTTCCGGGGCTGAAGTGGTTGAAGGAAAATAGCATCATCGTCCATTTGCTGTTGTTTTTTTGCAGAAAATCCTACAGAGTCCTCCCAAGCCCATGCGAGAAGTCCACCAGATGCACCCATCCCAGCCAAGTTGGTCAACTCCAAAAATATCCAACAATATTTGTGTTGAACCTGTAGTGACTTTGGGATGCTCAATGAATGCATTTGACTTTTTTTTAGAAGAAGCAGATTTACTTGAGCTGCCCCAACATCCTGAGTCCCCAAGGGAACAAGCTGTGAGTGAGCCTGTCGTTTGTCCTTGTAAGTACTGTTATAATATTGCTTCTTGTGCATTGACATGTCTATTGGTACATGGGACAGCAGACCGCAGTTAATAATCAACACCAACACACATTTTTTCCTTTGTTATAAAGTATGGCCATGGTCTTTATTATTGTTGGCTTTAAAGTGGTTGTAAAGTGCCCCCCCAACCAACCCATAAAAAAGGCCCATCCAAGGCATAATCAGCTATTATGCAGCACATAATAGCTCTTTCTGAAATAGTTACCTTGGAAGGAAGCTGTTGCACCGGTCTCAGCACCCCGCTGTCACCGGCAACATCCTTCTTCCAGGCCTGCACCTCCATCCAATCACAGCGCAAGCTCCAGTGCTGTGGTTGGCCTAGGCGCCCTGACTTAACTCCCACGCATGCACACGGGAGCCGTCTTTTAGGGCACATCAACAGAAGAAACCTTACCTGGGGCTATCCCAGGTGCCCATTCTTCAGTGTGCATGTGCCGATGACGTCGGCACATGCTGAGACAGGGAATATCTCTTCAAGCGTATTGGTTTAGGAAATATTTCCTGGACCTACAGGTAAGCCTTAATGTAGGCTTACCTGTAGTTTAAAGTGGTTGTCCTGATTTGCCAAACACTCGTACAAATATATTACTTTTTGGTTCCTACATTCAAACCTGTGTCACACCACAGCCACTATGTCTTGAGCTGTATGAACCAAGTAAAGGGTAATCGCCCCAATCTTCATATGAAAACTTCACTTCAAAGACTTTAGATAAAAATGCATCAAATACCAATCAATGTCAACATATCACTTAAAAAATCTACCAAAGTAACACAAATCACTATGTTGACCCTCAGCCACTTGACCATCATTGCCCTTATGCACTTTCGTATACTTAACAGGTCATGAGGTTCCACAATGCACCATTGGAAGACTCAGGAGGGAAATTCAGTGGTGCTGTGGGGAGCTACAGGACATCCAGAGAGCAGCACAGCAACTCCAGAGGGCAGCGCAGGACCTCCAATGGCGATTGATGGATGTTGGGGACATGCTTGCGAAATTTGAATTCTTCTTGCAATTGGGCTGGTTTTTGAGGACCCCATTTTATGGCCTATTAGCCGTTTTAAATGGCCTCATGAAAAAGAGTGTAAACATGTACTCTATCTCATCAGGGGTTTCTTGGAGAAGGGTGTTGCATCTGCGAAACGTGTGAGTTGATCCCATCAGGGGTTCTGAGCTGACGCGTTTCAGGGGTGCCCCTTTATCCAAGCTAGGGGAGTTTTGATAAAGGTGGGCACCCCCAAAACACATCAGCTCAGAACACCTGATGGGATCAACTCACACATTTCGCAGATGCAACACCCCTTTCTCCAAGAAACTCAAGTTTGGAGGAAGGGGGTCTGCTCATCCAGAAAGATGACATTTGACAACCCCCGATGAGCTAGAGTACATGTTTACACTCTTTCGCTTGTGGCCTACCAGGTTTATATGTTTAACATCTGTTTTTTACATGGCTTTTAGATGTTGCAAAGCACCTCGAAATGTGCAAGTAATATAAAGGTTTGATACTAACAGCGTGTGGCTTCTTCTTTACTTTATATATGCCTGTGAGTTCCATAAAGTTTAGGTCTTTACAGAGCAAATGTGCTCTTCTATGTGGTCAACACAGGTGTAGTTCATCGAGAAAAATGTAAACCAGTTATTTATGGATCATACTTTTGTTCTTCATGCATAATGCATGAAGAACAAAAACATTGTGTGTGTGTGTTTGTGTATATGTAGCACAGCCCCTGCACAGAAAAAATACTTCACGGAAGCTGATATTGTGATCTCATGGAGAAATGAAGGTTAGATTTCCCTCTTGGAGCAAGTGCAAAAATAAAACACATATATAGAACATCTCTTTTAGACATCTAAAAACCACAGAAAAGAGCAGTTAAACTGAAGGATTCATTTATAAGGGTAAACAAGCATTAAACAAGATCAGGAATCATGTTTTGCCAGGACACAGCTCCTCTCCCCACAAAATACTGCATATATTTGATACGCAAATCCCATGCATTCTGCAGGGCCAAGGTAGCACGGCTAATCTGGAGGTCTGCCATTGCATCCAACGATGGATGACCTTCAGCTGATGTACTCGGGCCTGGCAGGGCTGCATCAATGTCAGTGGGCACGGTTGGGAGGTAATTGGTTGCATTCCTGCTTAAAAATTATGCAGGATGCAGCAGCACAGTACCACGTGATTGATCTTATATAATGCCAGGTTGATTGAAGTTAAAAAGAGACGGAACCTCTTGGAAAAAATTCAGAAGGCCTTTTCCACCACTCTTCTAGCACGAGAAAGTCGATAGTTAAAAATCCTCTGGTCAGGGGTCAGGTTGCATTGAGGAAATGGCTTCATAACATGTTCACCAAGCCCAAACGCCTCATCTGCAACAAATACAAAGTTGAGACCCTCCACGTTTTGGTCTGCAGGTGGCAAATTCAGGGTGCCATTCTGAAGCCGCCTATAAAACTCTGTCTACATGATCACTTCTCCATCGGAGTTGCGGCCATTC